>VWRL01001771.1:0-21210 GCA_011833715.1 Carcinoscorpius rotundicauda | reverse complement strand
TTGAGGTATTCACATATATCCTATACCAACTACCAACTATTCTTAACAGTCGTGGCAGAACAGTGATAAGTATATTGACAGAAGGTGCCTTAATACAAATTCTAACTTCTCTAAAATACAGTGATTAGCGTTAGATATTATAAAGCAATCCAATATTATATGTCGACTGTTTTTAAAAACCACGATAAAACCCAATTCTTTTTCGGTGGCTTCTCTTTCCTGAATAGTTTTAAATGTTTATTTATAACACCTTTATGTTGATTAGTGGCTAATTTTTAACGTGCTAAGAAATTATGTGTCTAACCGCTGGTTTTAATTCTGCTGAGAACGGCTGTATATTGGCCAGTAGCTAATTTTCAATATCTTAAGAAGCTTTGTTTCCAATGTCTAGTTTTTACTGCGTTGCGAGCATTTTTATACTGACTATTTAAAAATTTCCAAATTAAGAAAACTTTGTGTCCCATGACTAGTTTTGATTGTGTTGAGAATACTGTTACACTGACCAATGGCTAGTTTTGAAAGCATTCGGTGTACCTTCTCATTGTCTTCAAGCTATTTTACACAACGTCGTTTCAGTTACATTTGCTATCCGTCTTGTATATCACAATCGTTGCGCTTCACACCAATACACCAATGATATATATATTTGACTTAAAGGTAGTATTGAAAGTCGGCGATCATTTTTCTTAATAGTAAATTAACTGATATCAATTTCTCAAGACGCGAATATATATCTGTAACATAAAAATATATACCTGCAAGAAGAACACACCGAAATTTAAAGTATAACTGAAAATTAGGTTAGATTTTCACATATGACATTTAACATAAAGCTATTAAAATTCGATATCTTTGTCGAGTGAACTGGAAGTGTTTGCAGGTGTAGTGCTATATAGTCACCATATGTGACTGAAGTAAATCGAAATTCGGCCATAAATCGTGCTTTACGCAGGTGTGGGTGGGACACCTAATCCGGGACATTGTTCTATCCATACGACACTCCGGGAATCTTTATTGTGGCACTAATCCGTGTTGCTGGCTGACTGATAATTCTTACACATGTTAGAGCACTGTCTCCTGACTTCTGTTTACTTCATCCCAGTACCCGCAAATCAATTGAATACCATTACACGTCCCTACAATAAGAAGGACCAGTTATACCCTGTGGAAATTTGCCATCTTCACACGTGGCTGATTCTTCCTATCAGCACGCTCCACCTGCTGCTGCTCACCATCTGACGTAGCGCATGAGCTAATGTAAGGCAGGATAAAAATGCGAGAACGTTCGAGTATCTGGTATTCTAATTCAAGGAACTATAATTTGTAGCACGACAAATTTAAGGGTTTTCTTAAACAGCGGTAGCGTGAGGCCTAATCTAACAGAACTCGATTGAAGAGTCATGTCGGCTGCAAGACCCGTAACCATCGTCTGCTTTTTAATCTTACTGGTGATAACCGCTGCTCACCCGACTGGTCGCAGACATTTCAGACACCACAAAAGGCCACAGGTAAAGACATTTTAATGACTAAGATAATCTGACTTTTAGTGAATATCCACTTTTTTGACTGACGGTTAAAAGTTTAGAGGAACTCGTAATAACCTTTACTTGGAGACCAAGAATAGCTTGTATTTTTTTCAATGTTTCTTATGCTAAGACAGTAAACTCAAGTCTGATTTTAAATCCATTTTACAGAGCAAACTGTATTCTAAGAAAACGTTATTCACTTATATAGTTTCCTTTTCACAAGTCTTCTGCTCTCTTGCTAAAGCTTTCTTCTTGCTCTTTGACCTTTGGAGAATCCGGCGAGAGAGCAGAAGACTTGTAGATCTGGATAAAAACTACACTTGTGGAAAAGTGTTATAGAGTTTCTTAATAAATGAAAATCTCAACTTGAAATAATACCATCCTTTGATATTTCAATTTAAAACTAGATTTTACATTGAGGGTTCATAATACATGTAATAAACTCAAGTCGGAACAATAAAATCTTTCGATATTTGAATTCAAAACTAGTTTTTACATTAAGGGTTCGTTTGATAAACTCAAGTCGGAACAATAATATCTTTCGATATTTGAATTTAGAAATAGTTTTCACATTGAGGGTTCGTTACAAAGTATTGCATTTTGAAAGAGCGAAACCGACTAATTTCTTATTTCATGTCAACGACCACTGTGCACTTTCTGATCGATTTCTCTTTTTTTTATCGACCATTGTTATAAAATCTCTCTCAAAATTCTTTGCTTTTCACTTAAAAAATTTATAACAAGCTTAAAATATATAAATCGTTTTTATTTATAACCACAAACAACGTATGGATCTCGCTGTCAGCCTCCTTTCTATTTCTAAATAAGCGCCCAATCTGAAAGTTTGTTTGTTTTATAATTTAGCGCAAAGCGACTCGAGGGCTATTTATAATAGTCGTCCCTACTTTTGCAATGTAAGACTAGAGAGAAGGCAGCTAGTCATTACCACCAACCGCCAACTCTTGGGCTACTCTTTTACCAACGAACAGTTGGATTGACGGTAACATTATAACGCCTCAACAGCTGAAAGAGCGAGCATGTTTGGTGAGACGGGAATTCGAACCCGCGATTCTCGGAATACGAATCGAGTGCCTTAATCACATGACCATGCCGAGCCCAATCTGAAAGTAAGTAAGTCGAACAAATCTTTGTGGTGATCACAAAGCAGAAATGGAATAGATATGAATATAGAGGCCGCTAATTAGGTTAAGAAGAATAAACTAGCAGCAATTTCGATCAGTGACAAAGGTTATTAAATAATACTTAAGAAAAATAACTGTTTGCAGTCGACAATATCGGAATAAAGTATGTGAGATTCGAAACTGAACATGTAGTTGTTTGTTTGCTAAAAATAATGTTATTTTTTTATGTAATAACTAAGTAGTAAAACTAAGAAAGAAAATTTAACACTATTATACAAACCGGTAGTACTAAATTAACAGAACATGATTTACAAACATGTTTTTGTTCAGCCTTGTTTGAGTAAACACCTAAAGATAGTGTCCAGTGTCGAAAGATGCACTCTTTATTAGCAAGAACTTCTGAGTGAAGGTAAACAAGAGTGTATAGTTATATATATATATTAGCCATGCTATGTGTTCGATTTCCAGTGCCAACGAGGCCTTTCGTCTGTACTTGGGCTCTTCCCGTTACAATTTCCTTTAATGTCAAAATTAGGTTAAGTGTTATTTAATACTATATATATTTTGACACGATAGGTTAGTTTCTTGCATTAACCGTCTTGTTTTTCAGCATAGCTGGAAAACTAACAAGTTACTTTTCTTAACCCCAAGTCATTGTTTGTTACTTAAGGTGAAATCCTCAGATTTTATCTTACGAAGTTAAAAGTAACAACAAACGTTCTCATAATAAGAAATTATTTGTAAGTTTTATTAATTGGGACAATTTTTAAACATATTCTTACAAGAAGTGTTGTTGTTTTTTGTTGTTTTGAATTAAGCACAAAGCTACACAATGGGCTATCTGTGCTCTGCCCACCACGGGTATCGAAACCCGGATTTTAGCCTGTAAGTCCGCAGACATACCGCTGAGCCACTGGGGGGCTACAAGAAGTGATAGATAGAACTAAATGTTTTAAATATCAATATGTTCTTTTATTGTATCGCTTTAGTTGAGTTTAATGAAAGACAAAGGTTACGAAGCTGGGCAGGAAAGCCCCGTTGCAACGAATCATATCAATGTAATGTACATTTAGTTCTTAAACTAATTACTACGATTCACTGCAACGTGGCTTTTCTGTCCAATTTCAACGTGGGCTTCTCGATCACTCCTCAAAGAAGTAATTGATTTATCCAAGTTTAATCAAACTTGATACAAATATATACTTTTTTGTTATAAGATTATAATCAAACAAGGAAAAACTTATGTACTCTGTGATGTAGAAAGAAAATTAGGCCTAATTTTGCAGTATTTCTCAATTAAATATTTTACCAAAAATAAACTGAACTTTCTGAATATTTCAGTGAAAATTACAAAACAATAAACTGTGATCTTACTTTATCCCACTGATCAGTTAAAATACATATTTTATTGTTGTAGTTTTTCATTCATATATAATTAAAACCTTATCGGACTTGCGCTATTGACAAGTTTTTTTATACGTTTTCCACATTATAGACTTTTTTGTCTTACTTTATTGGTCTTTTCAAGGTACCTCAGACTGATACACACATGGCCAGGTGGTTAAGACACTCGACTTGTAATCCGAGGGTCGCGAGTTCAAATTCCCGTCACACCAAACACGTTCGTCCTTTCAGCCGTGGAGGTGTTATAAAGTTACGGTCAATCTCATTATTCGTTGGTAAAATAGTAGCCCATGAGTTGGCAGTGGGTGGCAATGACTAGCTGTCTTCCCTCTAGCCTTACTCTGCTAAATTATGGACGGCTAGCACAGATAGCCCTCGTGTAGCTTTATTCAAAAACAATAAAACAAAGACTGGAGGCTAAAAAGTTAAAGATCAGGTTTAGTTCAAATACTTTGTAGTGGTAAGTCTGCTGGCTTTCGACGCTAAAAATTGGATTTCGATATCCATGGTGAACATAGCACAGATAGCTCATTGTGCAGCTTTGCCCTTAATAAGAACAGCCAAACGAAAAACCGTTTAACAAACTTGCCCTACAGTCGGAATACGACAGTTACAGTTCGAAATTCCAAAGCACAGATGGCAACTTTCAAAAACAATCTTAAGAGTTTGTTATTCTTGTTTTATTGCACGTTCAAAGTAAAATGTGAAACATCAATAGAGTAATACGCATATGGTGTTTATTTTTATTTTTTTTAGTTTAAGAACCTTCTTTCATCCGAAGTGGAAGATAAAATTGAAACGAAAGAAGAAGAAACGCAAATGCCACCTTACGACGAGATATACAGCCAGTGGTCCGGATGGTCACGTTGTTCTAGAAAATGTAAGCAGGAACGCATGCGCACGTGCATCTCTCCTCTTCACTGCGGGGCGAGGATGTTGAAAGAAGTAAAGTCTTGCAGAGGACGAAGATGCAAGAAAAATCCCATCGTGGTTCCCGAAACAGAGGAAGTTCGACAGACCGAAAATGGGTCCTCCCAGTTCCGAGTTCTCTATCATCTTCAGAGTTACGTGTACTCGGATTGGTCGGAATGGTCGCCTTGCACACGGTCTTGTAAAACTCGACGCTACCGAGCCTGCGAGCTGTCGCTAGTGTGTGGAACCAGTGTGATTCAAGAAGATGCTTTGTGCTATGTTGAAGGAACACTCTGTGAGAAGTTATATCGAAAGACAGAAAGGGGTGACAAGGAGGAACCGATAGAAACTGAAGAGTTAGGTAAGTTTTGTTGATTTTCACGTTTCTTTACTCTGTATAGCACGAGATAACGATGTTTTATTCAAGTGCAACACGTGATTTTTTTTTTTTTTTTTGCCAGCAATCAATGCAATATAAGAAACAAAGAATTCAAATTGTACAGGAAGAGCAAATAGTTTGGGCAGCCTGCATCCTCAGATAAAAATAGGATTCGTGAAAGAAAGAATTTATTGTCTACAGACTCCTTTAAGAAGCTCGTATAAGCATAGACTAACAAAAGGTTTGGCTAATAATCCAAAATAACTGTTTCTTGGCTTTCATCTTAATAACAGTCCGACATTGCCAAGTGGTTAAACGCTCGACTCGTAATCCAAGAGTCGCGAGTTCAAATCCCCGTCATACCAAAGGTGCTTGCCCTTTCAGCCGTAGGGGTGTTATAATGTGTGGTCAGTTCCACCATTCGTTGGCATTGTTTTGTTTTTGGACTTTCGCACAAAGCTACTCGAGGGCTATTTGTGCTAGCCGTCCCTAATTTAGCAGTGTAAGACTAGAGGGAAGGCAGCTAGTCATCACCACTCACTGCCAACTCTTGGGCTACTCTTTTACCAACGAATAGTGGGATTGACCGTCACATTATACACCACCACGGCTGGGAGGGCGAGCATGTTTAGTGCGACGTGGGCGCGAACCCGCGACCCTCGGATTACGAGTCGCACGCCTTACGCGCTTGGCCATGCCAGGCCCCATTCGTTGGTAAAAGAGTAGTCCATGAGTTGGCGGCGGGTAATGATGACTAGCTGCCTTTCCTCTGGTCTTACACTGCTAAATTATGGACAGCTAGCGCAGATAGCCTTCGTGCAGCTTTACGAGAAATTTGAAACAAACCAAACCAAAATCATTTGCACGATATAAGACGATACGAATGCACGTGCGATGCGGCAGCCTCCTTAACATTTTTGTGATAATCTTAGTGAAATTTTCAACAATTATTTTTATTTCAAACCTTAGTTCTTCCGTATAGTTCCGTTGCCACAATCGTTATTATAAATAAAATTTTTGCTCCAACCTGGAATATTTATATATTATATTTCCCCACACCTAGAACAGATCATTCTGTTTTTGTTTGTTTGTTTTCTCATGGCTGATCGAACATGCGCCATTTTTCTCTGGTTAGGTAATGATGCGAACGTCTGTGATATATGTCTGGAGAAATTAATGGTCAGAATATACCTGAGAAACATTTTGAATTAGAGATGAAGGACGGTAAATATTTGTTTACTAAAACCTAATCCTGTTTTTTTTTTACCTTTGTGTTCTCAGAATTTCAAAGCGAAGAGAATTCCACATTAGACATCGGGAAATGTGGAGTGCCAGAAAGAAGAACCCCAGACTTGCGCATCATTGGAGGTCACGAGACTCAGAAAGGTCGCTGGCCATGGCAGGTTAGTTAAGCTATTAAAATGGCATCAATAAGATAACGGAGGGTTAATTCGAACATAGGGAGCATAGTATACGTGATTTACAAGTAATGCCCCTAGTGGCACAGCGGTACGCTTGCGAACTTCCAACGCTAGAAACCGCAGAGCACAGAATTTTAATTCAAAACCAACTTCAAACAATGTTGAATTCATACCTATCCGCCAGGTGGTGTAAAGCTGAGAAAATGAATTAAAATTAAAATTTCGCAAAATGGAAAATACTGAACTTTAATAAAAACAATTAATTACACAAATTAACAATGATATTTTGTATTGTTATTAATTATGATACTTAAATGTAATTTTTTTTACGAGTTTCCATCACACAGTTCGGTTGTTAACGTCTCTCTGTACAAAACAAGAGTGTTAAAACATGTTCCCTTAAGTCAACAATGTCTAAATGGTTCGTTTAAACATAGGAAACGTAGTAGATATATTCTTCAGGAGTTTTGCCTAATCAAACCCATTTAGCTTTTAAATCACCGACTTATTATCGTTATTATTATTATTATTTTCCCTTTACGCCACAAAGTTCTAAAAACTAATTTACTAAAATTACCTATTTTCAAAAGTTTGGTTTGTCTTGAATTTCGCGCAAAGCTACACGAGGGCTATCTGCGCTAATCGTCCTTAATTTAGCAGTGTAAGACTAGATGGATGGAAGCTATTCATCACCACCCACCACCAATTCTTGGGCTACTCTTTTACCAACGAATAGTTCGATTAACTGTAACATTATATTGCCCTCACGACTGAACGGGCGAGCATGTTTGGTGCGATAGGGATTCGAATCCGCGACCCTCAGATTGCGCGTCGAGTGCCTTAACCACCTGGCCATGTCGGGCTCCATTTTAAAAGGAAACTCCAGCAGTAATCAATACAATTTATTGTAACACAGTTTGAGGGTCACGGTTCTCTATTAACTTACCATAATTATTGCTTTGATCGATCTTCTACTGAACCCTCGAAAATTCAGGATAACGTTGTTACCTTTTGTGCTAGAGTGCTTTACAATCGCTGTTCGAAGATAGGACAGTAATTATGCCATCCGCCATTTTTAGTCATTACCTTGTCATAGTACTGTACGTCATATGGCGAAGTAGAATTGTGTTGTGGAAATGTTTTGTGAGGAACACGACCACAGGGAACGAAATAGCACATTGTACACTGCATATTTACTGCCATTAAATATGTGTGATCGCAGCGCCACTTTTATTTCATTCGCTAAGATCGAACACACACATACATATACATATGTACTAGGTTTTCGTTGTTATTGATTCTAATATTTAATAAAGCAATATGAACTGAACGAAAATGAGTTGTTTTGCTTTCACGTACGCGTTTAACTAAATCAAAAGAGTCTTTATCGGTATTTATCGATTTGTCCTAACAGTGAAGATGGATACAAGTTTAATACAATGGCATTGATCGTTCTGCTAAAAAGAAACATCCTGTAACTATCCTCCCCTCAGACTCAGTGTTTGCAAAATATTTAATGTTCTGTTAAAAGACCCTGTAACTCTCCTCCCCTCAGACTCAGTGTTTGCAAAATATTTAATGTTCTGTTTAAAATATCCTGTAACTCTTTTTTGTGGAGATTTAGTGTTTACAAAATATTTCACGCCAAAGTACGATAAGTAATGTTATATTTATTTTGAACATCAGGTGGCAGTGCTGAACAAATACTTAGAACCTTTCTGTGGAGGAACATTGCTCACGCCACAATGGGTGTTAACTGCAGCACACTGTGTTAGGAGGCGTTTGTACGTTCGTGCAGGAGAACATGACTTGGTAGACGCGGAGGAATCTGAACAAGAAGTTCGGGTTGCGGACTCTTTCGTGCACCCTAACTACGACATCGAAACGGTAAACAACGACGTGGCTTTGCTGAGGCTTCGTCATCCTCTGAGGATGAACTCCTACGTCCAGCCCGCCTGTCTGCCCAGTTCTGAAAGTGAGCTTCACATAAATACGATGGCTACTATTTTAGGCTGGGGCAAAAGAAGAAAGGCTGCCATGTTTGGGACAGACGTACTGCACGAGGCACAGATTCCGATAGTTGACATAGAAGATTGCCGAAAGGTATACGAGGACTATTACATCAGTGACAACATGCTCTGCGCAGGATACGAACGAGGGAGGGTGGACTCGTGCGCAGGCGATAGTGGCGGCCCCTTATTGTATGAAGTAGATGGTAAATGGGAAATATATGGAATCACTAGTTTCGGCGAGGGGTGTGGCAGAAAGGGAAAGTATGGCATTTACACCAATGTAGTGAAGTTTGTGAAATGGATAAAGAAAACAATAATTCTTAACACCTGATACTGAAAGACTCGAAACCAATTTGTTCATATAGTTTGTATATACAATAAATTATGATGACTGTAAATTGTGTTTAAAAAAAAAAAGTACTTTCCGGTTAATGATACGAAATTACCTCCTGTCAATAAGCAATAACTATTCAACTAAGAGCTCGTGTGAATGACAGTTTCCTTGCAATACGCAAACTGGTTTCCATCATCTCAGGAGCATCGTTTATTGATTCATGTTGAGTCTGTTATATGTTATTTTGAGTTTATTTTTTATTAAATGGAACGCATAAAATTATTTATGAAATAAAATGCACTGTGTACAAAACACTGTATAAGTTTACACGATCTATAAATTATTATTTCTTAATACATATCGTAAAGTACAGATCAGTAAGAGACAATCCACGTCAATATATAACTTTATAATAAACAGCCATGTTAAAAAAAAAAACATACGAAACAAAAGAAATACGGCGTAACGTATTTGTTTTTCAGTTAAGTGTAAAGCACACAAGGAAATATTTTAGCTCTGCCTCACCGTGGGTATCGAAACCCGATTTTTTGTGTTAAAAGCCTCAAAGACCTGCTGTTGAGCCAGCGGAATGGGGGCTAAGAGGGGTCTCTCGGCATGTTTAAAATGATGTTAAGATGTTTGAAACTGACGAATGAATCGCTTTTATCAAACAAGTTCTATACATAACAGGTTACTACAAAGTCTGTGAAAGATAACTACTGACTTCACGCAGTATGACTGTCATATTCACACAAAGTTACCCATTATCCCTTTATTGAATATTTATCTCGATATGAGGTCTTTGTAAAAAACTCTCCCGGCATGAGGGAAAAGAGCTTGTCTGTCTGGTTGGTAAAAATATGCTTGTTTTTCACACGTCTTCCATAATGCCTTAACAACTTTAGCTGGGCAAAATCCAGTAATCTGGATTATTCTAGTTTTATTTCGCTTATGCCCCTCTGGATCTAGTTATTTGAAACTTCCCCACCCCCGTTATCTAGTTGTGACTCAGTCTTAGGTCCGAGATCCTATAACGCCAAAAACCTGGTTTCGAAACTGGTAACGGGCACAACTTTGCGCTTGACAACAATCAAACTGTGTTAGTATAATTTAGTTAAATATCACAAGAGGACCCAGAAGGTCTGTCGTCATAATTAGTTTTGTTTTATTAATAAATACAAAGAAGTGTAGTGACGTATCTACGCTGTACCCACCACAGGGAACGGATTCATAAAAATGTGGCTTTATGGGAAGTCCTCAAGTTTATTGTTGAGCTACAGGGGAGTCATAAAAATTCAAAAGTTCTTCAAAACTAAACTGAAATCATAATTAGAACAAAGAACAGTTGCGTACTGATTCCTGAAGCTGCGAGACGAGAATAACAAAATTTTACTGCATAAAAGTATAATCTAAAGCCATGCCTGTCTGGCTGTATTTTTAAACAATACGGACATGAGGATGTTTTGATTTTTTTTAACATTTGGTTCTGTGTATTTTGATAGAAAGAATATATTAATACAACCACAAATAATTTTTTTTTTTCTTTCGAGCCATCCCAATTTAAGAAGACTAAAATCAGGATGGCAATGGCGTCTTTCAAGAAATCTATTTTAGAAATATTGAAATTCGTATGGTTACATAAAATGGATTATCCCAGATAATGAAGTTTTCCCTTTGCCAAAGTGGCACATCGAATCCAATACTGCAGTCGGTTTTAATGAGATTTCGTTTCATTGAACATTAACCATCATCAAACAGCTAGTAACCATCACAGAGTGATAAACGGATGAGAATGAAGTAAGACCCCGATTAATGGGATTCCGTTTCGTTGCACATTAACCATCAACTAACAGCTGGTACACGTCATAAAGTGACGTTCTCCTCAGAAAAAAATCGCCAGGTGTGTATGAGAAAAGTTATATCTATCGTAAAACAGAGTCTTCCAAACAAAATTACATCGATACTCAAAATAAAGCTTTGATTTCGTGTTTGAGGAGATGAAACCTTGGCACAAAATAAATAGACTTGTTTGTTTGTTTTTTTTAATTTAGCGCAAAGTTATACGAGGACTATTTGCGTTAACCGTCCATAATTTAGCAGTGTAAGACTAGAAAGAAGGCGGCTAGTGATCACCACCCACCATCAACTTTTGAGCTACTCTCTTACTAACAAATAGTGTAATTGACCGTTATACATTGAGAAATACAAGGTTTTGCCTTGAACAAGAACGCGAGTTAACCCTCTAGAAGAGCTCTGGATTTTGGAGCTGGGTTCGAATTTGTGAAATACCAAGACATTCCTTTGACTTCTTTAAATACAGATACATTAATTTATTACAGTGAATGGTATAGCGTTGCTGATTAGGAGTCATCCGCCATAATTCAAAATTAGGAACGACACCATTTTATTTTTTAATTTTAAGGACGATTTGTTTGTTTTAAATTTTTGCAAAGTTACACAAAAGCTACCTGCGTTAACCATCCCTAATTTAGCAGTATAAGACTAGAGGAAAGGCAACTTGCCATCACCAACCATCGCTAACTCTTGAGCTACTCTTTACCAACTAATAGTGGGATTGACCGTCACATTATACCGTTCCACGGCTGAAAGGGCAAGCATGTTTGTTGTGACGGGAATTCGAACGTGCGACCCTCGGATTACGAGCTAAGTGCCTTAACCACCTAGCCAAGCCGGGCCGGTAAAATATGACTCACTCTAGTTTATTTAGAAACAGCAGCCAAGACTAACAATACCAATTTACCATACGAACTGATCCATACACTCGAAATTAGAATATAAACATGGAATTTTAAATAAAGGTCATTTGGTGGGAATATTGTGTACAGATAAATAAATAATAAACGTCTCCAATAAATCAACAATATGAACAGATATCTTTCGTTTGACTTAATTATTAACATTTTTTTTTTTAATTCGTTTAAGTTTCGAGCCAATTTATAATTAATTATTTCTAGGTCTTTCACTGTTGGTTTTGAACAAACAGTCTGTTTACGTACTCGTTATAAAATCTATATAATACAGCTGAACAAGATCCCATGAGTCTCAAATATTGATCTGTTTGTTCCTTTTATTCAAAACGTCCATTTTTAAAACATATCCAAAATACAGGCCAAGGTAGCTTATGAAAATATTTTACGTGTTAAGGGAAACGTATTTATGAAACAATAGAATCCAGGTTCGAAACAGTTCATCACGGAAAACGTTTGGGTTGGCGTTAGGCAAGAGAAGCAAAGATTAACAGTGCTTTTTACCTCTAGAATTGCTTCCAGAGGTCAAAATGTAAATTCAGGTTATTGCTGAAGGAATCTAATGTAATGCTCCCTTCTACTTTCTTAGGTATATAATGTGAACCACATTATAGAATCAAACATGTTTACATTAAACTATTTGGTACTGCCATAACAATTTAATATAATAAGGTGGGGAGTGTTTGGGTGTCATGATTTTTAAAATGAAATTGTAATTAAAACATAACGATTTATTTATTCAATAAATACTGTTGTTTAAGTGTTTGTTTTTGAATGTTGCGCAAAGCTACTCGAGAGCAATCTGTACTAGCCGTCTCTAATATAGCAGTGTAAGACTAAAGGGAAGGCAGCTAGTCATCACCCACCGCCAACTCTTGGGCTACTCTTTTACCAACGAATAGTGGTATTGACCATCGCATTATAACATCCCTACGGCTGAAAGGGACAGCATGTTTGTTGTTCCAAGGATTCGACATCACGGCTCTCTGACTACGAGTCGAGTGCCTTAACCACCTGGCCAACTATTTGGTAATCAACATTTTTAACTTGAACGACAACTCGTGCTGAAAGGCTGGGTGGAAAACCCAAAAGATTCAGACGTAGGAGTGTGTAATTTGCCACTGTTGGCCAATCAGGGCCGGGCAACAACATTTGGTGCGTACAGTTACCAGGTTTAATAACGTCAGAACATGTTCATTGATAACTAGTTACAAAATCTTTCCTAATAGAAAAATGTTTATTAATCTCAGTGGTTTAACGTTAAGTAAGGGCTTACGAGGTCTCTCAATTCGATAAAATAAGTTTGGTGATATGTTGTTTGCTACAAGTCTTCTCAACTTGATAAAACAACATGTGTGGTGCTGTGTTGTTGACTGCAGGTCTTCTCAACTAGATAAAACAACATGTGTGGTGTTGTGTTGTTAGCTGCAGGTCTTCTCAACTTGATAAAACAACATGTGTGGTGTTGTGTTGTTAGCTGCAGGTCTACTCAACTCAATAAAACAAACATTTGTTATGTTAGCTGTAGGTCTTCTCAGCATCATAACGACCTCACAGCAGAAAGAACGAACATCTCCATCGGTGAAATTCAAGCCTGCAACCCAGAAATTGCGAGTGCGTTTACCACAATGCCATACCACACCAGGATTTTGCGAGTAATGTTTTTTTTTTCGACCTGGTTACTTAGAAAATTTTATTTTATGCACACAGATACATAAACATATACAAATATGAACAATAATTTACTGAGATAGATCAATGTAGTTTGTTTGTTTTTTAGTTTCGTACCATTATAACCTAGTTGGTATTCATCATTTTCATTAGCCGTCAGCCACAAACGCCAAGACATATAAATATGCTTTACTCGGTCCCTGTTCTCGTCCACAACAAGCACTGAACACAAAGAACGTGGAAACATTGCATTATGCTTAGTACAGCGATCATTTAAACCGTACAGCTGTTTATGAAGGCTCGAATGAGATGAAACGCATTGTCGAGAAAATACTAAGATAGAGAAAATCAATGAAAACGTCTATTTTAGCATCAACCACTTTTGATTAATGATCTATTTCATATCTTTTGGATGTGCGTCCTTTTTTTTTAAACCAAAATAAACTATGTTTAGGTTTCAAGTCGATAGTTTCTCTCCGCCTGAAGAATATTACGTTTATTTCTACTCGATGGATTTTATGTTTTAAGACCAGCCTTGGATTCACATATAATTCATGCTTTTTTGTCTCTTTTGGCTTTTGTTAAATAATAACATGTTTACATAAAACGGAATAGATCATTCTAGCACTTACATTGGCACTGAAGAAAATAGACGTTGATTAACCAATAAAATCTATTACAAGAAAACAAAAACTGAGCAAACCTGATGATTGACAGCCTACAAGCCAGTAGTATTCCTTTCCTATTTCAAGTTTCTTTTGTATCGGAAACAAAGGATATACTGCCCATGTGTTGTTTCTTAGAAACACTTTTAATTCTCACGTGTTTGAAAGCAAATGCAGAAAATGTGTTTCTCACACTCACACACCCATCTGTATTTAAGGATTTTTGTTCGTAGAAAGTTACACAATGTGTTATTTACATTCTGCCCACCGCGAGGGATCGAATCCTGGATCTCAGCATCGTAATTCCGTAAAACTTACTGCTGTCCTACGGTGGGATTTTCTTATGCAACACGAGACACAATGATGAGAAATTATATTTTTATTTCTATTCTGTGAATCTCTTTCACCTGAACTAGATTTTGGTGGTAAATGTCTTTGATTTCAAACGACGAAAATTCAGCAAATGTTTCAATAATTGTTTTTTATTGCTAGATTTTATTTCATCAATTAATAACTGTTAACAGCTGTTTAGGTTGGTTTTAAAGTTTATTTGCCGTAACGTATTTAAAAACGAATGTTATACGAAAGATTTATTCTTAAATCTACTTTTCATACCGTGATTTTGCATTAGAAGGGTTTAAACCACAAGAACAAATGCAGCTTTATTTCACTAATATTACATAGTTAGTTGGATGTAGTCGTTTATTAGTTGCATTCAGCTAAACAGCTGTTTACCAGCTATGTTCAGCTCAGTCGTGTAGTTGGTTCGCAATGTATTCATTTTAACAGCATAAGTCTATCATCTGTACTTTTCAACTATATTTAGTTGGACAACACATTCGGTCAGCTATACTAAAGCAAACAGCACAGTTTATCAGCTATATCGAGTTTAACAACACAGTTTATCAGCTTTATTGAGTTTAACAACACAGTTTATCAGCTATATCGAGTTTAACAACACAGTTTATCAGCTTTATTGAGTTTAACAGCACAGTTTAACAGCTATATTGAGTTTAACAACACAGTTTATCAGCTATGTACTCAACCATATTGAATACCTTCAGAACGAGTAATACTTTCGTTATTATTATACGCTACTGAACCCCGTGTACACGTATTATAAGCTGTATAATACAGTCCATCTTTAAACCTATCAGCATTCGCAGTCTATGGCTTGTTGCGGGTAGCCCAATACTTGTTTTGAAGGTCCTAATAGATCAGTGTATTCGTTCCTGTCTTCCTTCAGTCCATCTTTCATAATTCCTTTGTTTATATCGATTATTTTAAACTTCCACAAGAGCTGTTAGATCAAATTTACCATAATTTATCAAGTACTCGAAGCAAATGTTCCATTTAATATTAATTAGTGTAAAAACGTAACAGTCTTTATTGTTTCATGTTCCATTAAAATGTATTATATTTATATTCTCAAAGTTTACAAACTGATATTTTTCTTTGAAATATGCGTTTACTTTCTAACCCTTTTCCTTGGCTTCTTGTACGTGTTAACACATATAGTGTTAGTGTCATTCCGTATCCGAAAAGCTAATTTTGATCGAGGTTTTAAACTTCGCTAAAAATGCATTTTTACTTTAATTATCAAGTGTTTCACAAAACAGACTTTAAATAATTGATTAATATTAAGGTAAAAATTGAGCCTAATTCACAAATATATATAATTTCGAAGTTTCGTGAATAACAGTTTAAGGCCCAGCATGGCCAGGTAGGTTATAGCGTTCGACTCGTAATCTGAGGGTCGCGGGTTCGAATCTCCGTCGCACCAAACATGCTCGCCCTTTCAGCCGTGGGTGCGTTATAATGTTACGGTCAATCTCGCTATTCTTTGGTGAAAGAGTAACCCAAGAGTTGGCGGTAGGCGGTGATGACTAGCTGCCTTCCCTCTAGTCTTACACTGCTAAATTAGGGACGGATAGCGCAGATAGCTCTCGTGTAGCTTTGCGCGAAATTAAAAAGAAAACAGGAAAAAATAAGAGTTTCACTTCTGGTCGCTAGACGGTAGCACAAGTTGTTCTTGTATAACAGCTGTTTGTGCCTCCCCATTACACAAACATGATACTCATAACAAATTTTCAGTAAAAAGAAAACGAAAGAGAAACCTAAAATTAACATGGAAAGTAGTAAGGACATCAAGTATCTATACAACTCATATGACTGATCTCGAAAACACCGTTTCTTAATTATCAAAATAATACCTTACATAGCAGTCTACTTTTCTTCAAATTTTCAGTTAAACCTGACAAGTGCATGCGTAATATCATGCTTTATAGCCTTGAATGTCTTATGTTTCCCACATTAATCAATATTACTCTAATTTGTTGTGGATTCTATTTTATGCACTGAAATTGGAAGGTTTGTTTGCTTGTTTCGAAATTAGCGCAAAGCTACACAAGCTAGCCGTCCCTAATTTAGCAGTGTAAGACTAGAGAGAAGAAAGTGAGTCATCACCAACCACTGCCAGCTCTTGGGCTTTTCTTTTTACCAACGAATAGTGGAATTCACCATCACATTATCACGCCCTCACGGCTGAAAGGCTGAGCATGTTTGGTGCCAACGGGGATTTGAATCCGCGACCCTCAGATTACGTGTCGAGTGCCTCAACCACCTGGGCATGGCAGGCCGTGAGTTAGAAGGCGTAAGTTTTGTAACTATCCCTTTAATATTGGTCAAAAATTTCACTGCACTTCTACTCTCCTTTTGTAACCTTTCTAGCTTCACTGGTCCATAATGTAACCAGGCTGAAAAACTATCGCTATGATATCAGTGGCTATCATGTAAAAAATCGAGCGAATCCTTGGAACAATTGCCGAGATATAACCCTGACAAATCTGACCATATTTGTTCATTGGCCTGGCATGGCCAAGCGCGTAAGGCGAGCAACTCGTAATCCAAAGGTCGCGGGTTCGCGCCCGCGTCGCGCCGAACATGCTCGCCCTCCCAGCCGTGGGGGTGTATAATGTCACGGTCAATCCCACTATTCGTTGGTAAAAGAGTAGCCCAAGAGTTGGCGGTGGGTGGTGATGACTAGCTGCCTTCCCTCTAGTCTTACACTGCTGAATTAGGCACGGCTAGCACAGATAGCCCTCGAGTAGCTTTGTGCGAAATTCCAAAACAAACAAACAAACAAACAAATCGTTTTCGCAAATGAATTTGGTTTTATGGTTTTCGAAACCCCAGCCACCATCTCAGTCTTTATGAGATTTTTGGAATTCCCCTCACTACCTCCTTCGTGTACTCTCTACTACAATAGCGTTTGAGGCTAGACGTAAGTTTCGTGACTTATAAGGCTGGTTTTACCCGAAACAGAATCTAGATATTAACGTTCCTTTAGACTTCAGAGGGATAAACTGTACCGTTACATTTAGTTTCGTTCCAAAATACGCGAAATTCTGACGAGTAGTTTTATTGTAAAGCAGTGCTACCATTAACGATTTTTACATACGATTTTTTATGACATCATCTGAAGTAATAAAAATTCATATACAAAAATCGTCAGATGGCAAGTAACTCGTGATTGTATCGTCGTTAGTGAAATTTAAAAGCATGACAACCAAATCAATGTAAACTATGCCTTGTCCTAATATATATATATACAACAATATATATATTTTGTAATATGAACAGTAAAATATTACCAGAAATGTCTCGGATAAAAGTTAACAGCACTGAAGAAACAATTTAAAAAGATGTCATAAAAGCAGTATAAAGCTAGTAAACAGAGTAATGTGAATAAAATCATTCTCTGTCCACCTAAAAAGTAAGACACAAAAATTAAATAATTACAAGGAGACTATATTACATCAGCACACACATCCCTTTCCTCAATGGCACAGCAATGTGTCTGCAAACTTACATTGCTGGAAACCGCGTATCGATATCTGGGTCGGGCAGAGCACAGATAGCCCATTGTGTAGCTTTGTCCAAATAAACAAATACATTAGCAGGGAATTTTACAGAACGTTTTCAACAGCAACAAGTTTTTCAAGAGATTTAACAAATAGTTTCAATTGCATTCAAGTGAAATCACACAATATTTGACAGAGTAGTTTTCAATGTCTTTCAAGTAAGCTCACAATATGTTTAGCAGAATAACTTGAATATCTTTCAAGTAAAACCACGGTAAATTTAGCACAGTAGTTTCAATATCTTTAAAGTGAAATCATAAGAGATATAAAAGGTTTTAATATCTTTAAAGTAAAATCACAATAAATTTAACAGAATAGTTTCAATATATTTAAAGAAAAATCAAAAAAAATTAACAGAGTAGTTTTCAGTATCTTTCACGTGAAATTGTTTGGTTTGTTTTGAATTTCGCGCAAAGCTACTCGAGGGCTATCTGCGCTAGCCGTTCCTTATTTCGCAGTGTAAAACTCGAGGGAAGGCGGCTAGTCATCACCACCCACCGCAAATTCTTGGGCTACTCTTTTACCAACGAATAGTGAGATTGGCCGTAGCGTTATAATGCCGCCACGGCTAAAAGGGCGAGCATGTTTGGTGCGACGGGCCAACGAAACGCAACTCTTTCATCGAAACAATAAATAGGAGTAATCTTCTGACTGGATTAGGAATATTTCGCGACACCGACGAGTTCACTTGATAATAATTGCTGGAGGAGATAATTAAAACGTCTCTTATGAGTGAAGAATGGTATACGAGGTCTCGATATTAAAACAAAAAAAAAAACGAAGTTTTTGTGCGGGGAAAATTTATAGAAGAAACACGTCTGATCATTACTGAGCGACTTCCATAACCGTTATTAGCACAGCCCTTCTTTACGAGCGAAGAATGGTATACGAGGTCTAGACATTTTTATGAAAACCGAAGTATTTATGTGAAAATAATTTCTTCCTCTCAAATCCTGTACTACCATGTCAGTGAGTTGACGATCAGCGCATGCGTTCTTTGCATGCATCTTGCATACATCACACAGCGACCAGTCAACCGACTTTAGATATCTCTAATCGCTGAGCAGTGCTGGAGCTTTTCGACTCGACGTCATCAGAGCCACAAAACTAATCGTTACAATGCAGCCTGCTGCAACCAGACCTGGAACGTTGTTGCAAAGATCCGAGTCGCAGCCAGACTCGCTTCACTTAACCATGCAACGACGGCAGGAAGATTCCGCCAAACCGCAAGATAAGACCGACCGCGTCGTTGAACAAGAACCATCGGACGGAAGTGTACTGTCCATACGTAAGTCCGATAATGTCAGCTAATTGCATCTTAATTGTTTCTTTCTCGAGTAAATAGGCCTGGCATGGCCAAGCGCGTAAGGCGTGCCACTCGTAATCCGAGGGTCGCGGGTTTGCGCCCGCGTCGCGTTAAACATGCTCACCCTCCCAGCCGTGGGGACATATAATGTGACGGTTAATCCTACTATTCGTTGGTAAAAAAGTATCCCAAGAGTTGGCGGTGGGTAGTGATGACTAGCTGCCTTCCCTCTAGTCTTACACTGCTAAATTAGGGACGGCTAGCACAGATAGCCCTCGAGCAGCTTTGTGTGAAATTCCAAAACCAAAACAAAACAAACTCGAGTAAATAACAATTAAATAATTAATGCTCTTGCATTATACATTCGGGCAATATGTGTTTCAATACTTTTTTCTTTCAAGGCAGTAAAAAGCACATATTTAGATTTCATAACATTTTCTTAAGACGTGCCACCTCTGTGTTGTAAATCATCCGACAATAACCTCTAGAAAGGTTTAATCATTCAGTTATAATGATAAGTACTCGTTCGAGTGATGTTATAACACACCCGGCTTTGAAAATACAGTCTTTATGTTGGTTGTTTTGGAAAGTTGGACAAAACTTAACAAAAGCTAAGTATATTGGCCATCTCTGGAAAACAGACCAGAGAGAAGGCAGCTACTGATAAATCTGATAGATAAATGGGGTTTAATAGTCGCTTTTATATCGCATGTAGGCCAGGCCTGGCCAGGTGGGTTAAGGCGTTCGACTCGTATTCTGAGGGTCGCGGATTCAAATCCCTGTTGTACCAAACATGCTCGCCCTTTCAGCTCCGGGGCGTTATAATATTACGGTCAGTTTCATTATTCGTTGGTAAAAGAGTAGCTCAAGAGTTGGCGGTGGGCGGTGATGACTAGCCGCCTTCCCTCGAGTTTCACACTGCGAAATAAGGAACGGCTAGCGCAGATAGCCCTTGAGTAACTTTGTGCGAAATTATAAAAACAACAAAAAATATCCCATGTATGATCCCATATCATCTTGATAGTCATTTGGATATTAAAACCTCAAAAGCAAAAACCTGAGAGACAACCCAGGGACGCTCAGAAATTATTGTTTCTCTTCAGCCCCGCAATTGTTCAGAGGTTCGGTGTAACTTGAGAGACAGGAATTAATGAAGTAATTGGCATTACTGGATAGAAGTAGTAACAGTAGTTGCGCCCCGCTAGTACAGCGGTATGTCTTTAGATTTGCAACGCTAAAATCAGAGATTCGATTCCCCACGGTGGGCTCAGCAGAGAGCCCGATGTAACTTTGGTATAAGAAAAAAACATAATAGTAGTTATCTGGTTGTTATTTAATGGGCACCATGGAACATGCCGGACTAAGCTGTGAGGAAGTCTCAACGAGCCGGACAAAGTGAGGAAGATCGGGCCTTGCTTGTAACTGTAGACATGATGTATGACCACATAGCTCGGAGCATGTTTTTATTGCAACGACACTCGAACCAATAATTCTCAGATTTGCAATCCACCACCACCAGATTTGCAATAGTTATTAAGACTGGTCAGCCCGTAGTGTTAACTATCTGATATAAGTTACGGAAGAAAATACTGTAACGAACTTTAAAGAAACATACATCACAAAATATAATTTATTTCTCGGGTAAAACAAAACAATATGCTAAAACACTATTTACGGAATGCAATCTAGTAAGATAGTGTGCTTTTATATTCGTCACTACGTGATACTGGATATTGATTAGGTTTGT
>MU034051.1:0-20110 GCA_011833715.1 Carcinoscorpius rotundicauda | reverse complement strand
AATTTCTTTTGGATTTGGTGGATAGAGTTAATTTTAGAGCGTTTAAAGGAAAACTGATGAATATTTAAATGATGAGAGCTGGTTTTTAAGTTGTAGTTTATTATGGGGTTTAGTTTAATTTATTAAATAGAATAGTCTGGGTAGACAAGAATGTTTATTGTTGTCCTTTAATGTTATATGTTGAATATAATGTTATAATAATTTTAAAATAATGCAAAATGGGGTTGCGCGGAATTTATTTGTAACCAATATTTATCTAACTTAGAACTAGTATATTAGTGAGTATCTAATAATTCCATAACTGGCCGTACAAACAATGAATGATGATGTGAGTGTCGACATATTGCAGGTTGAATACTTGGCCGCTTACCATTTATTAAACCTTGACTTTACGCCATTGGCCAACGAGTTCTTCATTTTGTTACGTGAAACATATACAGAGAAAAGAAATGCGCCCAACGCCTTTTGGAAGTTTTTGGAAACTATCTATTCCAGAGGTTTCTAGAAATATTTATATTTCGTCATTTTGACAACCGTTATAACTTAACATTTTAGTTATATCGTATATACAATTGTGTGTTACTTAATCTGTTTTGGTCACACTCATACAAGTTTCTCTTCTCAGTTAAGAAATAGTAATTATTAACGGTCAATACCAGTTGAATATAATGTAGTTTTTCTTCCAATCTACTACCTCCCAGCCTGCGACAATGTCTCTGAACTACGGTTGCTTGGTGACTTGTTGGGCGTTATGCATGGGACGTTGCAAGAAATTAAAAAAAATGGGGGATAAAGACAGATAGACGGAGTCTCGACACCAGGATGTAACACAGAAAACTGTTTCCTGCGAGGTTTACTAACTGTTTCCTCGGGCTATATTTTAAATTTCATATCTGGGGTGGGTCCTAACGTTAAGCAACCAAATCTTAAATAGCTGGTCATTATAACCTATTTATTATAACCCACGACTAAAAATAGATTATTATAAGTGTAATTTCGGTAATGTAATATAGTTATACTTTTGCAAGAGGCGAAACTCGATTAATTTTAGTTATGTACGATCGGAGGTTCTAGCAGAGACGTATTTAGGATTTCGGCGCCCCTAGGCACAAGGTTAGGTTGATACTGCCGCCCCCCTCCGTGCCACAACTTGCACCAAGCATCACCATCACAACAACAAACAAACACAGTTGTTATCATTCAAAATCAACACAACGTTTATTTTTCAACACAATAAAAATGAAACATCAAAATCAATTATCACTAAATATTATTCTGCGGCTGAATATACAGGCTTTCTCCTGGCCTTCTGTTCCGAAAACATGTTTATTGCATCGTCATAGTTTATTCTACAAACAATATCACTTTCAATGGCGAGGAGTGACAGGGCATTTAGTTTATCTTCTGCCATTCTTGATCTCAAGTAATTTTTCACACGTTTGAGAGCCGAGAAAGATCTCTCTGATGTACATTTAGTTGCTGGAATGCACAGAAACATGCGCATAGCAATATCCAGGTTTGGATATACAGTTTGAAGTCATTTAGCTCGAAGATTTCTGTATACTCCTAACGCAGAAGAGTCATCATTTTGCACTTTCATACTCACAAGATGTGCGCGGAAATGTAGACATTCATCTACGAAGTTCACTTCCAAATAATTGGGGTAGAGTTTCAACAGTGTTCCAGCTTGACTGATGGCATCAGTGGGTTCAAGATTTGTTATCTTGAACAAATATCTAAACCTTGCATGGATTTCTACATAAGCGGTTTGTCTTCGCTGTAATTCTGAGCAAAGTCTATCAATGATCACATTGAAAACATTTACTATAAATGCCTCTCTGCCTTCTTCCACTGCCTGGGTGTCACCATCTGAAAATTTTTGCTTCCTTTTTCGCTTATTTTCGTACGTCTTCATGCTGGACTTCAACATCGCCTTATTTTCAAAATGATCAAACAGTTCTCTTGAATCTTTCACAAACTGCAGCAAGGAAGCATAAAGCTCGACTACAAGTCCGATGTCCATATCAGCACTTTGCTTCTGCACTACTGATTTATATTACTGCCGATGTATCCATGTTAACGGGTGCTGGGCTATTGACAATCAAATTATAAATTCTAACACACTTTACTATTTCAAATTCTATACTACCAGTAACAAATACCTGTATCGCCCAAAACTATCCAGACCCCGTGCGGTACAACCGCGTCCCTTGGGAGTCAACTTCATTGATAGAGCGCGGTCGGCGGCCTGCAAAAACGATTATGAGTGACATCCACAGCCGATTCCGCCGACGCTCACCTGCTCCAGTGACTGTGCGCCTTTCTGTTCTGGTATTCTGGAGTCTGCCACTACCCCTTCTTTATTCTAACAAATGCCTATAATTGCTAGGGAATTTGAAGGAACTATTCTGTAAGGACTAAATTGGAATCTAGACAAGCGCATATTCAATCAATCAATTAAAAATAATCAATTAAGCTAAACTGTGAATGATGAAGAATATTTCAAAATATATTTTTCCAGATAATAGCCTGAAGCAACCGAAAATCCGAATTTTCGTATTCGCAATTTCACAAAACAAAATATGTTATTAGGTCATGATAAAATATTTTTTGTGTAGGCGTAGCACACTGAGTAGCAGGTAATTCATTGTTTGGTGTGTCAACATGAGTAAAAAACATGTTGGGAGTTTTGAAAAACACAAATAAATAACTGAGGTGAGGGCGGATGGGTTGATGATGTGGGGGGATGGGGGGCGAGGCGTATTAGGTGGAACTCAGGGAGGGAAGGTTAGAAATCTTTTAAACTTAAAGCGACCGACCCGACGGTGTGGTGGAATAGTGAGTGTGTGTGTGGGGGAGGGGTCCAGATTCAAGAGGTTATTGGGGCGGCATAAATGGCAGGGGGAATTAATAACCAGGGACTACATTTAGAATGGTGTCCATTCTTTTTCTCTTTTTTTTGGTCAAAATTTGCCGCCCCAGGCACGTGCCTCGTGTGCCTTTGCGTTAATACATCCCTGGGTTCTAGCATATTGTGTAATTGTGTTTACACTATTCATCTATTTTCGTTAACTTTTGTGACAAATAAAAGAGGCGGAGCCACCCAGTGGCATGTCTGCAGACTTACACTGCTAACAACTGGGTTTAGATGTCCATGGTGGGCAGAGTACAGATAGCCCATTGTTTAAGTTTGTGTTTAATTCCAAACAAAATTTGATTTCGGATCACAAGAATATAAAGCCCAGAGTGACCTTTCAAAAGCCATATTCGTGTAAGATACATTTTTAATATAATAAAAATATTTCATTTGTGTTTAACTGAAATTAAATTTCTCACGCACTTTTGATAAAATTAAATTTAACATAGTAATCTTAACACTCTGAATGTGAATCAACGTGAAGCCTTCAGCAAGGATTGTCTCGTTTAAACATAATAGTTAAAACCGCACTTCCTTTTCCGGTAGCGATAGATAAAAACACCTACTGGCACCAGAGTCAACTATTGAAAAGGTCAAGATAAACGTTATGATACGTGTCGTATGATAGACAGCAGTCAGTTAGTGTAATATGTATGTGGTGGTGGTAAAGTCCTTTGGTCATTTTGCGGTGTCTTAGTGGGGAAACCGACAAATGATACAGCGTAAAAAAGATAAAAACTGGGAAGCATGATTATTACATTAGAACGAGCCATTAAAAATAATTTAATTAAAAATGTAGATCATGGCGCAATTGTGTCTATGTTTTGTATAATTAACAAACGAAGAAAGCTGAACTCACTTGGGTGTTGGCTACAAGAACCGTCAGTATGACAACACAAGAGATACTGGTCAAGCAGATTACTGCTTGAGGGTCTTACTCATAGTCTAATCCAGGAATTTTGAACAAGCTATTTTATCTATTATTCTATGATCGAGTATGGTGTAATGATTAGCGTTCCCAATACAGCTTGTGAATTCAAGGGTTTACGGTTCGCTTTCCGTTGCCCGCACAAAATACACACGAAAAAAGAAAAACCCCGTTTCCTTCACATTTTGGAGCCGTGGGTTATTTGAGTGAAGGTCAAATCACACTAATCGGTCAGACAACAGGTAGCTCTAAATCAGATACATTCCTTCCTATACATGAACTCAGAATTACAAACAGCTATGTGTAGATAGCTCATGTAGAGCCTTCTGTGAAAAGTTTAAACGAACAAATACATTTTATGTCACTAATCTTTCAAAAATATCATATTCAACAAAACAATATATTTAGACAATTATCCTGCTGATAATCAAACCAGTTGAACTTCTGATTTTAGTTTCTTGATTGTTAGTGTTTTTATTCCTGTATCCGTTTTTCTTTTCAGAGTTACATATTATATTAAAACTTATTTTTATCGGAAATTCCTTTATATTCCTGATCTACATATTAGTGAGTAATCAAATAATTACCATTACTACATTTTGGAAACTATCTTACACCTTATTAAACAATACAAGTTGATCCCACAAAATCTCTTCAACATTTCGAGTACAAACCTATCGATAAATAACGCAATAGTGTTGAAAGTTATGAATTGTGCCCTTTATCGTGAAAAAGTTTTCAGTCATGATGTTAGGGAAATACACTCCGAATTTTATGAGTAGGTTTATTCAATTTTTTCCACTCTATTTATTAGCACATAATTGTACTTGCTCTATTTGGAAGATTGGAAATAAAATGACCTTTCTGGATCATTAGAACTCACTTTACGATAAATCGAAATGTTTTGATAAAGTTGTTTATTTCATAATACACGTACCATCGCTTCTAACAATACTTTCCACTCCTATAGAAGACAAACGTTCTCACAGTGTATAAAAAATAACTTTTTTGTCCTGTTTAAACTTTCTGAGGCCACGTCTTCACAAAGAACTCTCGTAGAATTTCAAGTAATCTCGTGTTTCGTATTATCAATCCATAGCACACTGTTATGTTTAGTCTTTTAATTTTTTTGGTTTGTGTTCCTTTACAAAGCGAAATACTCCTTTATGGAACGTTATGTAGACATTTTTATTGCGATCACTTTCAAATAGTTATATTGCTGTTTTCGACATTGAAAATATTCTGAAACGAGTTGAAGTCAAAACTATTTGATTGACTCTATTTTCGCGTTAAGATATCATGTTTTCATATTTCTTCTTTTATCATATTTCAAACCTCTGGTAGCAGCAGAAACGTTTTCTAAACGTCCAGATTACCAAACACGTCCCCAAGTGGCTCGGCAGTATGTCTGCGGACTTACAACGCTAAAATCCGCGTTTCGATACCAGTGGTGGATAGAGCACAGATAGCCCATTGTGCAGCTTTGTGCTTAATTTTAAGCACCAACTAAACCGTATTTTCACAAAAAATTGAGTTTTATTTTTTAGCAAGCAAAACATGTTTTATATATTTTCACAGCTCATTTCCAAATAGTTTCTTTGTTCTTTCTTAGTGTAATAAATGTAAAAACTTGCAACGTCTTCAGGTGATTGTGTTTATTTCAATTTTACTAGTCATTTCTTGCGAGTAAGTAAAATAAAGTAAAAGTATTGATGAAAATATTTTTTGACGGTTTCAGTTGCTGGGATTGTTTTTAATTATTCGGTGAAAACAGTGCAAAGTAAAGTACATGTTAGGAAAATGAAAGCGTTTTATTTGTTTAGCTTCAAGTTCTACAAATTGTAACGAATAACACAAATACGCTGAACAGTCAGTCATTCGTTGACTTCTTCCGTAACTGTTTCTGGCTGACCCGCTAACTGCTCATTATATTGTTTTAAGAGTGTCAGCAGTAATGCATATGGGATAATATAGTTTGAATTGCAAGTAAAATCTTAATAGGAATAACTCTAGTAGCGTTAAGGAAAATAAGGACTTTCGTGTTCTAATTAACTGTTTGTTTGCTTTGAATTTCGCACAAAGCTACACGAGAGTTATCTGCGCTAGCCGTCCCTAATTTAGCAGTGTAAGACTAGAGAGAAGGCAGCTAGTTATTACTACCCACTGCCATCTCTTGGGTTACTCTTTTACCAGTGGGATTGATCGTACATTACAATGCCCCTAAGGCTGAAAGAGCGAGCGTGTTTGATGCGACCGGGATTCGAACCCACGACCCTCAGATTAGGTATCGAACGCCTTAACTCGCTTGGCCATGCCGGGCCCTGTTCTCATTGATCAGTCTCTTAAATCATCCAAGAAATATGCCATTGGCAGGGCAAATGAAAATTTAGGTTATATTTACAGTAATATTGAATACAAGCCCATAAAGGCTATCACGTCATTGTAGATAGAATGCTGTGTTCATTCTTGTGTTTTTTACTTTAGGAAGTACATTAAGTAGTTGAAAACGATTCTGATCAAATCTACTAGGATGGTACCGAGGGTGGAAAGGTTGTCATGTAAATACACATCAAGATCTCTAAAATTGTTTTCTTCTGCAAAGAAAAAGTAACTAAAAGATAATCTAACTAAAGTGTTTAACATTGCCGTGGGAACTGATGCATAGTTTTTTTCTCGTATTTAATGGTAGGACTAAGACAAATAAATTTAAATTTTGACAGGGTAAGAGTCATTTCCTGCTAAGACAGCTTTATTTTTCCTAACAGGGTGATTGGGCTTTGGAACAGCTTCCTTTCAAAGGTGATGGATGCAGTTTATTTAAAGGAAGGCTTTGTAACTAGTTGAATGATAAGGACTGACTTTGATGGACTTCTTTCTATTTTAAAGGTTAATTAGTACATTAGACGGTTCCCTTTAAATTATGTACGTATGAACTTTAATGGTGTCCAGTATTACATGTAAGTTATGTTGTCTGTGAAGGTAATAATTGTTATCACAAATAGTATGTACATATAACAGATAAAACACCTTTAGCCATTAATAATATTATACTTGCAAATATGTACTGAAAAATTGATTTTTTTCACTGATAATTTTTTTACACCCATTACATAAGATTGGTAAAAATACAAAGATACCTTCTCGATTTACTGTAATTATACAGCGGTATTAAACCTTGCTTGCTGTCATGCTTGACCTCTACTACACCCCTTGGTTTTCACTGTTTCACAGAACAACTGTGAAAATTCGACTTCCGCAAAAAAAAATATTACGTTTTGTAAATATCAAGTATCAATTAAGCCTTATTACCAACCAGGAAAGTTAACCAGTTAATTTCAAAGTTAACATCGGTAGAAAACGCTAACAGTTGTGAGCGTAGATTCTTTATTTTGCGATCTGGTTGTGCTTTTCATTTTGTACAGAAATGATAGATGGCGCTGTATGTATTTACAATTATTAGAATATTTCAAAATATTACGTTTGGTTATAATATTAATTTCTTATGAATTCGTTATGCTTCGAGGTTTTCTTTACGAGAGATTATTTCAACTAGAACCTTACCAAAATATATTTCAACAGACATTTTAAGTGGATTAATAGACGTAGGATTATCCCTATCATATTGGAGAGAAAGCCGGATTAAGGATCCAAAGAACCTAGGGCAAATCTTGTAGGGATACTTCAGAACTGAACTTCATAAATAGGTCAAGGTATCAAAAACCTCAAACATTTTACATACACGACGCTCTTATAAGACGTCTGACAAACGTTTAAATGCTTCGTACAGTATATTTCAACAAATAATTTGAAAGGATTAACTAAGTAAGAGTCAAAACACATTACATAGAATTCAATAATATTTATTAACTATAGTTCGAACAGTACACTATTACACATGACAGGTAGATAATATACAAAACACAATCAGAGAAGAACAACCTTTCAAAGAATACTAGCTCTAATATCAATAATAAATAAAATAATAAAATTATGTAGAAATTAACAAGTGTATGTTTATCAGATATGATAAATTATACTATCAATGGAGACAAAGCCAAATTAAGGACTTGGGAATCAAATATTGATGGGTCCCTCAGAAATGTGTCTCACAAATATTTAAAATCAAATATTGAGAGGTTCCTCAGAACTGTATCTCACAAATATGTAAAATCAAATATTGAGGGGTCCGTCAGAACTGTATCTCACAAATATGTAAAATCAAATATTGAGGGGTCCCTCAGAACTGTGTCTCACAAATATGTAAAATCAAATATTGAGGGGTCGCTCAGAACTGTGTCTCACAAATATGTAAAATCAAATATTAAGGGGTCCCTCAGAACTGTGTCTCACAAATACGTAAAACCAAATATTGACAGGTCGCTCAGAACTGTATCTCACAAATATGTAAAAGGACATACAAAGCCTAAGCATATGGCATATACGGCACCATTTTAAGGAACTTAACAATATAATAAAAGGCTGTGCTGTTGAATCTTGTAAAGGTAAAATTGCCGTCCATAATAAAGGGTGAGACGTATAAAAAATATATTTAAAAATCCCTGTTTAGTTCTCCATGTTGATGATGAAAGTTTTGTGAAATATTCAATATTAAATGGAACGTGGACGTTTTTTTCTTGTTTAACATAATTTATAAACGTACCTCCATGGCTTTCCAAATTGGGACATTGTCTCGACTAAAATCACATGTTGTACTTTCTGGAGATTAATTACAACTGAACCTCATAAATAGGTGAAGGACTAAACTCCTCAAACATATTATTATCAAACCAGAATAAAAAGAGTCCAAACAATATATTAACCTGTTTCATACAGTGTATTTCAACAAATATTTTAAGATAAAGTTTTGAGACAGTATAAAACCTGGTCCATCTCAGATGTCCCAACCTCTAGACTAAACGAATTGAAAGACTTAAAGCCACTTCATTTACTTATTAAGCTTTCTCTTAAAGTAAATTAAATTTACTGCCTCCACAACATTCGAATTAAGAGATTTCAACTTTCCCACATGACAACTTCTCTATCCCAAGCAGCATTTTACTTATATTTTATCTCTGAATCCTTACCAACGACTCAATGCCCGTATGAATAAGCTAAGAAGCCCAAGACTGAACACAGCACTCTAAACTTGGGCTATCCAGTTACCTATGTAATAAAATTATAATACCTTCAGTCTTGTATCAGTATGTTTGTAGATAGAACTCAAAATCTTATTTACCCAACTATTAGCAACAACACACTTGTATGGCTTAAGAGACTGATCAACTATTATAAAAAGATCTCTTTCTTTCATGTAATTGTTGTTACTAGTCTCATCAAAATTATAATTTATATTATAGAATTTAATTGACAAGACGAACTATATTCTATACTCTGTTTCTTACTACACAATCTGCGATCAATTTATTTATGTTATCCGATGGTTGTCCCAGTTGTGTCCACAAGTTAAATTACTGTCTATCTTTCGTCAAAGTCCACAGAGACGGGTTAAATTACAATAGAGCAACTTTTAGCAAGACAAACTTTTCTCTTTTTTCTGTTAAACTGGGAAACTCAATTTAAAATGTCCCCTATTTTGACTAACTTTTTTTTTCTTTTGACTGCACTCTTCTTGACTTGACTTTATTTCAATTCATTTACTGAAGTTTACTTGCACTCATTTGACTGTCTACATTTATACGTAACTCGGTATGACTCTCGACTCGTAACGGTAAAATTTACTGTTTTCATGTTGCTATACCTATATCTGAAGCTACAGATATCAATGAAGACATGTTAATAATCTGAAGCTACAGATATCAGTGAAGACATGTTAATAATCTGAAGCTACAGACATCAGAGAAGACATGTTAATAATCTGAAGCTACAGACATTAGATATGACATGAAAATAATCTGAAGCTACAGACATCAGATAAGACATGTTAATAATTTGAAGCTACAGACATCAGATAAGACATGTTAATAACCTGAAGCTACAGACAACAAATAAGACATGTTAATAACCTGAAGATACAGATATCAGATAAAACATGTTAATAATCTGAAGCTACAGACATCAGATAAGACATGTTAATAACCTGAAGCTACGGACATCAGATAAGACATGTCAAGTCAAACATTGACCTTCACTTTGTCACAAATATAGTGAGTGAATTGGAGGAGGATAGAAAACTTATAGTTGGTGTTTGTAGTCAGTGTTACAACTTCATTCTTAGATCTGGTTGATTTACTTCTAGGAATAATACCTTCTTCAAAAGGTCATGAGAAACCAGTTAACATATTTACAGTTTGCTTGAATATTATGATATCACAGATCAGGTCATGACAGTTTGTTGTGACACCGCTTTATCTGAAACAGGTCGGAGGCCCAACATGGCCAGGTGAGATAAGGCGTTCGACTTGTAATATGAGGGTCGCGGGTTCGAATCCCTATTTCACCAAACATCATCGCCCTTTCAGCCGCGGGGGCGTTATAATGTTACGGTCAATACCGCTATTCGTTATTTAAAAGGTACCCCAATAGTTGGCGTGGGTGGTGATGACTAGCGGCCTTCCTTTCAGTCTTACACTCCTAAATTATAGACGGCTAGCGCAGATGGCCTTCAAGTAGCTTTGTGTGAAATTAAAAAAACACAAAAACAAAACAAGAAAACAAACTGAAAGAGGTCAAGACAATAGAGCGATCGCCACTCTTGATTAGAACTTTGAAAAACCTTTACTGTGAGCTACACATTTCTCAAGTGATGGAGGCTTTGACAAGTAAAAGGATGAAAAGTAAATAAGCTACATGTACATTTAATCCAAAAGCCACGTTGCAAACCGGAAAGTGGTGATAGTTGGATGATAATTTGACACTGAGTCTGATGAATGAGTGATATCTAAGGGGAAGTACTAAGAGAGGGTATTTTATGAAGAAGGATAAGGACTGGAAATTAAGTTCAGCTGGCTATAAATGTGTTATCGAAAGGACAGATGCAGGTGTGGACTGAGTGACGTATAAAACCTTGAGAAGGTAACATATATAGGTAACTTGGTCTAACTTAATAGAATTAATTTACCATTTAAGTAAGACGATGTGGTACTGGGAACCAAAAAGTTATGACTGTTCTTTCTGAGATGGCTTGTAAATGTGAACAGAGGTTGAGTATTTCACTGATTACATAACTATCAGAACACTTGGTATTGAAAGAACACACTGTACAAAGGATCTTATAGGTATTGAGTAATGGATACAAGGTTCCATTGATTCTGTTATACTCAGTAACAGATGTGAAAGTGAGTGTCACTTAAAGAAAAAAGAACTTCCATTACTGCTATCACCCCAAGAAAAGAAATTACTTCACTAGTAGACAGATAAAGACTGCATCATCCTGAACGAAAAGAAAGAAAATTCAGACCAATTGAGAAGTGTGTTAAAAAATATACCAGGTGAAAAGTGTATGAACAGTAACACGAAATTTAAGATTCGTGTTTAAATGGAGTGAATTTTGAAACTAGTTACTCAATAACTGTACAAAATAAAAAGTAGTAAACAGCATAAAAAACGTTAAAGTAAAAACAAGAAGGAAAAATCATAAAACACATCATAAAACTATTGTGTTAAATGTAAAGAAGAAGAATGGAACCCCCATGTTATTATCTCCAACTGGTTAGTTCAGAAGACATCTGGTTTTGGGAACAGTTAACATTTTCTTACATGAAAATGTGTTTCCATTAGACACTTACCATTTCACACAGAGATTATATCTTCTGTGAACATCTGCATTGAGTATCTGCATGACACTAATTTTTAGGCAACTTCAATCTGAGCTCACGTGATTCTTATTAATGGATAATGATGTTATTGTTTAATAGCTCCCTCTATACTGCTCCACTCATGAAATTTCATTATTAAAGAGAAAATAAGTCGTAATTACCCAAATGAGCACATACGCATCAGAAAGCTTGTGAGTGAAGCGGCTATTTGATAGGCAGATAATGATACAAATGATCTGTTTTCAAATTAATCGCTTCAAATACATGAGAATCTATACAGCAAATCCATTGGATGGATGTCGAATCATGACGGTCGAGTGTTTTAAAAAAGAATTAAAGATCGGATATCTGCTCTATGATTGATGTAAAAAATCACCACGAAATTATCAGCATGGATCATAATCAAACAATTCACTAGGAATGGTAAGGAATACAAACATGTCCAATTAACAGAACAGAGGTCGGGCACACTAATGTGGAGGAATTACTTATGCGTATGTTTAAGATGAGATTGTTGTTCAATGATGTATCCAAACCAGTAAACATTAACATTTCTGAAGAGGTGTGGGTTTGGTACGATTTAAAGTGAAGGAACCAAAACAGTGGTAATAGATTATCTAGTCACAACGAGTTTCTCGAACACACTAGGAAACAGGGAAAATAGTTGGGTCAAGAGGATCAAGTATTGGGTTGGAGTGAGTAAGGATTTGAACATCTTGTAAATTCATTCAAAACGGGTTTCTACCATCAAAGACATGACTGGAAGAATTTCTCCATAAGTATGAAAACAGAAGGCTATCTTGCATGTAATAAGGAAACCACAGACAAAGTCAACAGAGATGTAGAGCAAATGATCTGACCACCTGACTGAAATTATAGGAGACAATATAGTGTTTGAAACAATAAAATATGAGATCAGTGGATGAAGAAAAGGAAGCATATAGAGAACTCTTCAATGGAAATAGGAAGAAAGGTGTTTAAGATATAGACCTGAATATGGAGTAATGGTCCAATGACCATCTCAGCAGATGTGACAAGACCGCTTTCAAATAAAGCAGCCAACTTTGTCTACTTCTCTTTAGCAGCAGACGAGTCGACTGACATCAGTTCAACAGCACAGCTACTAGTTTTTTTTTCATGGTGTGTCGTCATCGTTTGATATCACAGAGGAACAAATCAGCATGGTTTCATGAAGGGTCAGACAACTGGGTCTGCTCTATTCGAGGAGACAGTACGACTGTATAGTAGTGTTTCATTGGATTTCACGAAACTGATAAGTGTGACAACTGATGGAGCACCAGCCATGACCGGAGAAAGTAGCAGGCTGGTAGCACTGTTGATAAAGCATTGAGAAAAGCAGAACAAATAGTTGGTGAAGTTGCACTGTATTATTCACCAACAGAACCTGTGCGTTAAAGAACTTCCGTTTCAGGCACTGATGGCGTTAGTGACGAAAACCATTAAATTCATCAAATCACGAGGGCTCAATCACAGTCAGTTTCAAAGTCTTCTTGAAAAGATTGATTAAGACTATGGTGACCTTGTGTATCACTGTGAAGTACGCTGGCTGAGTTGAGGGAAGATGCTCAGAAGATTATTGGAGTTGATTAATAAACTGATAGAATTCCTCAGAAAAAAGATAGAAATACTTTCCATGACTGATCAAACATGGTAAGCTGATTTGACCTTTCTGGTCGACATGACACAATACTTGAATGATCTGAATTTGAAGTTGCAAGGCAAAAATCAGCTTGTCCGTCAGCTTGCAAATAGCGCCTCAGCTTTCAGGACAAAGTTGCAGTTATTCCGGCAGCAAGCAATATCAGGCAACTTCGTGCACTTTCCCACTTTTCAGTCACAGCTACAGAAGAATCAGGACTTTGACCAATGCAGATTGTTGATGAAACTTTTTGCTGATCCGTTCAGTATGTCAGCGGATGACTTTTCAGCAGAATATCAGCTCGAACTTACTGATCTCAAAGCATCTGATGAACTGCGTGTTATTTACCGAGAAAACAGTTTGCTTGACTTCTACAAAACGTTGCCTGATACATTTGCTAATCTGAAAGAGAATGCACTTGTCCGCACCACCTGTGAACAGGCTTTCTCGTATATGAAACTGAATAAAACAACACTCGCATTCAGCTGACTGATGATCATCTGGAAGCAATCTTGCGTCTTTCAACGTCAAGCATCAAGCTGGACATTTCTAAGTTCGTAGATGACAAGCAGCACCATCCATCGCATTGACTTTGTGACAGTTGACGTATCTTAACATTTCTTAAAATAATGTGCAAACACTTTGATGTAATCGTCATTTGTGTGTTCTTAAATGTGATGTCCATCTTGTGTAAAACAGCTGTGGGACGATTTTAATCTTCACCTTTTGAGGCTCCCAACGGTTACGAGAAGTCTTTTTGTGGCCCCTGACTGAAAAAGTTTGTGCATCACTGGTTTATACCATCGTCCCTAAGACATATGTCCAGCAACGGCCACTTGCAAACTCTCTCTTTCTTCACCTGAAGATGATCTTGGAAGGTCGAAATGTTTTTCTCTCCTTCTCAGTAAAAGTGTTAGTACCCATACCAGCCATTCTGATATACATTTTTATCTAAAGTAGGTTTCTCATCATCAAGATTTTTTATTTTTTTCCTTTAAATACTGAATCTGTAAAATATTGAAAACTATTTCTGTTCCCTTCTCTTATATGAATCTATTTCTTCATCTTCAATATAGTTATACCATTATTCATTAACCTTGAAATTTTCTTTTTTCAGAATGCATTCTTCAAAACGTGAATCCAAAGATTCTCCACTTTAAAGAACCAAACCGAAATGTTCAAAAGTAGTTCGATTATCAGATTTGTCAAAAGATACTATTGATTTGTTTTAAATTTGGCTTAAAGTTACACAAGGGCTATCTATGCTAGCCGTCCGTAATTCAGCAGAGAAAGAATAGAGGGCCTGGCATGGCCAAGCGTGTTAAAGCGTGCGTCTCGTAATCTGAGGATTGCGGGTTCGAATCCCCGTCGAACCAAACATGCTCGCCCTTTCATCCGTGGGGGCGTTATAATGTGACGGTCAATCATACTATTTGTTGGTAAAAGAGTAGTCCAAAAGTTGGCGGTGAGTGGTGATGACTAGCTGCCTTCCCTCTAGTCTTACACTACTAAATTAGGGACGGCTAGCACAGATAGCTCTCGAGTAGCTTTGTACAAAATTCAAAAACAAACAAACAAAAAACAAACAAAGAATAGATGTACCTAGTCATCACCTTCCACTAACCATTCTTTCATAAACGAATAGTGAGTCTTACCCTTACAATATTCTCCCTCCCCTAACACACATCATAAAGGGTGAGCATGTTTGGTGGAGTAAAAGTTGGATCAAGAATTTCGAACAAAACGTCAACAGAACATAAAATTTACAGAAAAAAGTTTAAAGTTTACTGTACTAACCTTAGAATAATTGATACCAGTGTTGATTACAGCATTCATTCCCTGTTTCATCCTGGCGACCAGATTGTTAACCTATGTAATTATAACACAAATAATCAGTGTAAATCAGTGATAGCTAAAGGTCTTCAGTTCTCTCTTTCACCACGTAAACTCTGTGTACCTAACATAGTTTACACTTTTAAATCACAATACAGACACCTAAAGGACCTTCTTGTGAAAGACAAAGTAACTCTTTGTCGAATCAGTAATTTTTTCATGACGAAAATAATGAAATCTACCCTTTCTACTTCTTACGATTTTATCTCTAATGTTCGTCCTTACCATTTAAGCCCTAAATAAATCTTTTAAAAGAACTATAATCAAATAAAAATATTCATGTTACATCGTCCGACAATAACAATGTTATTCTCAACTAAAATAATTACTTGATCAAAATGGTCGTTGTTCTTGACAATTCTACCACATTTAAATTCCTTATCAAAGCCTATTCATTATCATCCAACGTGAGGAAACATTTCAAAGATACCTGATGGAACTTGGAAAATTATCGTAGACATTTGACTGATGATAATTACGATGCGTACGACAAACCTTTGTTTATGAAAGAACAGAATTTTAAAGTTCTGACCTTATAACAAGAACCAGACTTTCACTGGGACTAAATCTGCTTATATATTTATTGATGCAATTTATAAATATAATTTTAAGGAAAGAAGTTACACAACTCTTAATTTATAAATAAACGATAACACACTTGATAGACCAAAAATAATGTTTGCTTCACACAATGAGAACAGTTTTCCACTGCATTAATTACTGTAAAAAATAATATTTTTGTCTTAGAAAATTACACATTTTTCTAAAGTTTTCAGTACGACGCCATCTGAAACAGCCCAGTATATGTTAACCCTAATTGCTGAGCCTCACAGGTTGCAGAGTAAAATGAATGTTACTAGTTGTCTGGCTTTTGTTTCTTATTTTAAGAATTTAATTTAGATTTTTAGAATCATCTTATGTGAATATACAATTAAAATATTCATACAAAACTTTACACCTACAAATTGTACTGGTCGAAATACCTATGAAAGGTAAGGTGGGTAATTTTTGGCTATAAAATTTTGTTCTTTCTTCTCAAAGTTCGGCTTTTATTTTAATGTCTGGTCTCCATAGTTACTATTCAGTAATATTGTGATTCAACTTTATTGTTGCCTTTCTTCACAGTTTGTATTCGTTTAAAGTGTAACTATACTCTTGAATCAATTGTTGTAACGAAGTGACGTAAGCAAAAAAGAAGGTTTGTTTGTTTTGGAATTTCGCACAAAGCTTCTCGAGGGCTATCTGTGCTAGCCGTCCCTATATATAGCAGTGTAAGACTAGAGGGAAGGCAGCTAGTCATCACCACCTACCATCAACTCTTGGGCTACTCTTTTACCAACGAAAAGTGGGATTGACCGTCACTTTATAACGCCCCGACGGCTGGGAGGGGGAGCTTGTTTGGTGCAACGGGGATTCAAACCCGCGACCTTCAGATGACGAAGCACACGCCTCAACGCGCTAGGCCATGCCAGGCCCATGACACACCAACAAATTTTAAATGTGACAAGTTTTTGTCGTCTGTAGATTTATTTTGTACATACGACTTTAACCTTTTATATACATTTATTTATATACACTATATGTATGTATTACATGAAATATAAAAATAGAGAGAACCATAAATGTTTTAAGATTATATTAAAGTAAACAAACAGATGCTACTAAGAAACATATATTTAAAGTTGAACATTGTAAGCACCTTTGAAACAGTGCTTTGGTGTAGAGTTTCTTAAAGTTCGATATGACCTTTTGGTCCATGGGCTGTCGTATCCTGAGTAGTCCAAGATTCGGTGATGGGTGGGGATGACTAGCTGGCTTCTTTGTAATTTTACACTTAGGGAAGGCTAGCGCAAATAGTCCTCGTGTGGCTTTATACGAAATTCAGAATTCAAATAAACAAACTCTTGTCTATCATTTCAAAATTATGGGCGGCTATGCATAGAAATTTATGTACGTTGTACACACCAACTTGTCATGTACATGTAGGCCTCTTGTATCCAAGCTAAGATTAAATTATGATTTTAAATTGTAAATATGCATACTTTACGTTATTAGTAATAAAGCGCAAAGGAAGTTGTAATAATGTGATAAAAATGTAGTAATAATTAAGAGTTTGTTTGTTTTGAATTTCGTGTTAAGCTGCTCGAGGGCTATGCGTTCGTCGCCCCTACTTTAGCAGTGTATGACTAGAGGGAAGGCAGCTAGTGATCACCACCCACCGCCAACTCTTAGGCTTATCTTTTACCAACGAATAGTGAGATTGACCGTCATTTTATAACGCCCTCACGGCTGAAAGGGTGAGCATGTTTGGTGCAACGGGGATTCAAACCCGCGACCCTCTGTTTACGAGTCGAACGCCTTAACCAACCTGACCATGCCAAGTAAGAGTAAGACTTAAAATTATTTGAATTAGGTTGGTTAAGAATCCCAGTGGTAGTGATACTACATTAACAATAATCTGAGTAAATGAATAACATGTATTATCTATGATACTTACAGGGCCATTTTTCTATCGTTTTTTTATTTGAATTTTGTTCGTTTAGTACTTGTAATTAATCCATGAATTATGAAGTTCTTGCTTCATGCTTGAGGTCTAACAAATAGCTTAATATTTAATATTAAATATTTATACTGACAGAACAATAATGTTTGTTATTTAGAAGTTTTTACAAAGTTAATAAAATGTTTATTTTCTTACTATCTTACTAACGTGGCATCCAGATCTTTATTTTTCACCTACCTTTTAACTGTTTCACATCCACACCTTCATTCCCTTGCTTAATGTTTGAGATCCAAATCTTTATCCATACTTTTTATAAGTATTTATTTCTCGAATCTCCATTTTGCATTATCTTTCCCACCACTAGACTTCCAGGTCTCTAGTTTTCATCTGATCTTTAATCACAGTGAAATCTCTATTCTTATCATTCTAAATACCTAAAACTCAAATCTTTATTCTTCGTTGTAATACCCACCACTTCCCACCGTCATCTCTTTTCTTCTTCGTCTTGCTATTTGAAATTCATGTCTCTGTTCTTCATATTTTATAAAAAATCTGGCATCAAGATCTCTACTTTTCACCTTCCTTTCAACTGTTTCACATCCATATCTCTATTCTTCATCGTCTTGCTATGTATTTGACACCGTAATCTCTATTCTTACCTTTTTTCTAAGAATTTATTCTTCAGATCTCTATTTTGCTTTATCTTACCTACGGCATGATATACAGGTTTCTATTTTTATCCTTGCAATTTGATATTCATATGTCTATTATTCATATCTTTATAACTATCTGGCTTCCATATCTTTATTCCTCACCTCTTTTCTAACTATTAATTCTTTAGATCTCCATTTTGCATTATCTTAACGACTGTTTGACATCGTCTTGCTATTTGAACGTCACAAATCTATGCTTCATAATTTTATAACTATCTGACATACAACTTTTTAATTATTTGACATGCAGATCTCTATTCTTCCTAACTATTTGACACTGAAATGTTTATTCTTGTCCTTTTATGTATTTAATACCCAGATCTCTATTCTTTGTTATGTAACTCACAACTTTCCATCCACATCTCTATTGTTCTTCGTTTTGTTATATCAAATCAATATATCTATTATTCATATCTTTATAACTATCTGGATTCTATATTTTTATTCTTCAACTCTGTTTTAACTGTTTGACATCCATATTTCTATTATTTATCGTCTTGTTAACTATTTGACACACAAATCTCTATTTTTGTCCTTCTTTCTATACAACACCCAAATCCCTATCATACATTGTATTAAAGACCACAGTACTGTATTTTTCATCGTCTTGCTGATTGAACTTCATATGTCTATTCTTCATATTGTTATAACTATCTGATTTCCACGTCATTATTCTAACTTTCTAACTGTTTGACATCCACATCTTTATTCTTCATCGTCTCACTAACTATCTGACAACCAAATCTTTATTGTTCACCTCTTTTCTAACTATCAGATCTCCATTTTGCATTATCTTACCGACTGCTTGATATCCACGTCTCTATTTTAATCGTCTTGCTAACTATTTGACACCCAAATCCCTATTATTCATTGTATTACCGACCACTTTTCACCAAGATCTATATTCTTCATCGTCTTGCTATTTGAACTTCATATATCCATTCTTTATAATTTTTATATATCTGACATCCATATCGTTATTCTTAACCAACTTAACAACTGAGACTAAATCTTTTATTCTCAGGTTGGAAAAAAATGGTATAGTCAAGGCTTCTTGTTATGAACAAAACATTATCATGCTCTGTTTATCAATACCTTTAACTCAGTCAATAATAAAACAATATTGATTTTTTTAAATAATAATACCAGTATCTGAATGGCGTTGACCATATTTGGTCCTTGAAACATTTGAAAATGTGTCTGAATGTTTGTCGTTATGAACACCAAAAAGTAATAATATTCCACATGATTAGAAAGTTTCAACAAATCCGTTTGTTTTTGAATAAGATATAAAACAAAAGTAGTGTACAAAATCGGTCTCCATGGTAACAAATATGATTTTATTTCGTGAACTTGTTGTTATCTTTGACATCGGCCCTCCAAATATTAATCACTTCTGAGTTGGGTCATAGTCCAAGTGTATACTAGCTTTCGTTCAAATCTACCCAAATGTTTTCGAGAAATATTGCTGATAAACATACACACACACATGGATGCAAACATAACCTCAGTCTGCCTTTGGTTTCGGAAATAATGATGTTGAAACTGCTTGAACAATAGCAGTGTGATGTTTAAGATCCACGTAACAAGAGCTAAATTGAGTAATTTATATAGTACCACTTAATTAAAGACGTCAACAGCTAAGGTTTAAAGACTAAACTCATCGTAGCAAGGCAAAACAAATAAATAACATAAGATTCGTATTATTCTGCGTCAACTGC
>VWRL01001768.1:0-21334 GCA_011833715.1 Carcinoscorpius rotundicauda | reverse complement strand
TATATTATTAGTAAGTACACTGTAACAAAGTGAAGTTAGATAAACATACTATATATTATTCAGTAAGTACACTGTAACAAAGTGAAGTTAGATAAACATACTATATATTATTCAGTAAGTACACTATAACAAAGTGAAGTTAGATAAACATACTATATATTATTCAGTAAGTACACTGTAACAAAGTGAAGTTAGATAAACATACTATATATTATTCAGTAAGTACACTGTAACAAAGTGAAGTTAGATAAACATACTATATATTATTCAGTAAGTACACTGTAACAAAGTGAAGATAGATAAACATACTATACATTATATAGTAGATATACTACTGAAGTCTGTTATTACAATCGCTGTTTGTCAGTAGTCGAGCTATTTCAATAGGGTTCGATATTTCTGTGAAGTTACTTTGATCTGAGAATGTTGACTAAGGAATGTATTTTATCTCAGGTCTGTTAAAAGATACTTTGGTAAGCTGAGCTGAATGTTTCATGTCCGACTTTCTTTCCTTAACATGAAATGTTGTTAAACATGACCCATGAACCAGATGGCTACATATCGTGGACACATGACGCTCAACTTATCTGAATAAAAAACACACTTTCCTGCGAGTTTTGAGATAAACCCACTTTCCTGCGAGTATTGAGATAAACACACTTTCCTGCGAGTATTGAAATAAACACACTTTTCTGCGAGTATTGAGATAAACACACTTTCCTGCGAGTATTGAGATAAACACAATTTCCTGCGAGCATTGAGATAAACACACTTTGCTGCGAGTATTGAGATAACAAAGACATTCACGTTTCTCGACATCTGCTGACACCCAAATTGAACGAAATCAATAAAACCTAAATATCAAATATAGATGTAGGACATTTTATTTATTCAACATCCAAAAATTTCACTTCTGCCCTCAAGAGATGTAGAAATCGTGTTCGTGGTGCTAAGTGTGTTGGACTAGTGGCTGTCAACTGTATCAGAGGTTTCTGGAATTCCTACGAAACGTAAGCGTTTTTGAAACTGTCGAGATAAGTTTCAGTGGAATATTCCACAGTAGCTAAACGTTTGAGCTTTGGATGGATTAATATACTGTTAATATCAATATACGGTTGTATTTAAGATTTGGCCAAAATAATCAAATAAACTAAACAAAAAAAAACTATCTTATTAAATCAGCGACATTTTTTGTGACCTGTTATGCGGTGACGTAAAACGGAAAGATTTCAGAGGAAATACGTCATTCTGAAGTCATATAAAAAACACGAAACACACATTTAGAAACTGGTGAACAGGGCACAAAAAGAGAAAACTGGACTTTGTATCGAATCATTAAAACGTCAAGATAGTAGATAAGAACAAATCTTCTAAAGATAAAGAAACACGACAGGTACTCGTCCAAAATATTAACACATTTGTTTTTATATTGATACAACACTGCATAACAGCTGCTTCCCTTTAACACAGTATCCTGACAGCGTCTGTTCATTAAACACTGTTTTTGTAACTTTCACTCCTGTTTATTAAACACTGTTTTAAAACAGCTTTACTTACACAGCGAATTTCAAAATTTGGTGGAAGAACTATTTGATTTTGTGTGCAAAACACACGACCGAACCACGTGAGTTGGTTCAGAAAGTGATAACTGTTACAACAGAACATATGTTCTGTACGGTTGTAACTGTATGAATGATAGTCTATATAGCGACTAAAATATCCAGAATCTTCAGTGGTAACTATCTGAATGATAGTTCATATAGCGACGAAAATATCGAGAATCTACAGTGGTAACTATTTCAGTGTTGATTTACTTTTGCAATTAAAATATCGACACCACACTTTAGTAAGGAAATATATATTGTTAGTTGTACTGTACATATCAGAAAGGATGGTTAATATATCGGTAATTTTTTTTATTAATGAGTATTTCTACCAGTTACTTACTGGGTATTGAGTGGAAAGTTGAAAATTTAGACAAGTATCCGGAGTGTTGGCAAACATGAACGTTAAGAGAGATTTCTTGTAATGACTGAGTTTGATCTCATTAACTCACGAAATGAGGGTTCAGAATAAGCACCCTTAGGAGCGAGTCTTAACACTAGTAATAAGCACCCTTAGGAGCGAGTCTTAACACTAGAAATAAGCACCCTTAGGAGCGAGTTTTAACACTAGTAATAAGCACCCTTAGGAGCGAGTCTTAACACTAGTAATAAGCACACTTAGGAGCGAGTCTTAATACTAGTAATAAGCACACTTAGGAGCGAGTCTTAAAACTAGTAATAAGCACACTTAGGAGCAAGTCTTAACACTAGTAATAAGCACACTTAGGAGCGAGTCTTAACACTAGTAATAAGCACCCTTAGGAGCGAGTTTTAACACTAGTAATAAGCACCCTTAGGAGCGAGTCTTAACACTAGTAATAAGCACCCTTAGGAGCGAGTCTTAACACTAGTAATAAGCACCCTTAGGAGCGAGTTTTAACACTAGTAATAAGCACCCTTAGGAGCGAGTCTTAACACTAGTAATAAGCACACTTAGGAGCGAGTCTTAATACTAGTAATAAGCACTCTTAGGAGCGAGTCTTAACACTAGTAATAAGCACACTTAGGAGCAAGTCTTAACACTAGTAATAAGCACTTTTAGGAGCGAGTCTTAACACTAGTAATAAGCACACTTAGGAGCGAGTCTTAATACTAGTAATAGGCACCCTTGGGAGCGAGTCTTAAAACTAGTAATAAGCACCCTTAGGAGCGAGTCTTAAAACTAGTAATAAGCACCCTCAGTAGGAGTCTTAACACTAGTAACAAGCACCCTCAGGAGCGAGTTTTAACACTAGTAACAAGCACCCTTAGGAGCGAGTCTTAAAACTAGTAATAAGCACCCTCAGTAGGAGTCTTAACACTAGTAATAAGCACCCTCAGTAGGAGTCTTAACACTAGTAATAAGCACCCTCAGTAGGAGTCTTAACACTAGTAATAAGCACCCTCAGTAGGAGTCTTAACACTAGTAATAAGCACCCTCAGTAGGAGTCTTAACACTAGTAATAAGCACCCTCAGGAGCGAGTTTTAACACCAGTGACTTTCATTTCGTGCCACAAACAACAAGATATTTTTTTTACATTCTCGCATGCTGTTAGAGAATAAACGAGCTATCTTGAGTGTCACAGGTTGTTTAGGGGGAAAGATGTATAGATGAAAAACGTAGCGTGTCCTCCGAACAAGGCCCTATGTAAAACAGACCCATTTCCTGTCGACCGGGTCCTATTTATTACTTTCCGGACAAAAGAATAAAAGCAATTCAATTTGTTGCAAGGTTTTCGTCGCTCGTGGAAATGGTTCGACGTGTCACTGGAAGATGGAATTAGGAGTTTCTTGTTCGACATTGAATATATTGGAAAGGAAAGTCGAGCAAAGTGTGTCGGCGGTGTCGAACGGAAACAGTCGGTATTTCAGTCTAATAAAAACACTTTGAAACTATTTGTTATGCGCTGGGAAGAACAGTTTTATTCAGAGGTTACAAGCATGAGACATGATTACAGGCCCCAGCCCAAACCTAATAAATCTGCAGAAACCTTTTATAGTTGTTGTTTTTTAAGATTTAAGCTTATCCTTCAAATTTGCAATCGTTCACTTGATTTGGGATTTCTTAACACGTCCTGATCAGTTTAAACATGTTCAACATGTTTAAAAATGTTAAAACGTGAGTTTTATTAAAGTAGTTTACTTTAATTCAGGTTCGGCATGGCCAGATGGTTAAGGTAGTCGACTCGTAATCTGAGGGTCGCGAGTTCAAATCTCCATCGATCCAAACATGCTCGCCCTTTCAGCTGTGGTGACGATTAAACCTACAATCCGTAAGTAAAAGAGTAGCCCAAGAGTTGGCAGGCGGTGGTGACAACTAGTTGCCTTCCCTGTAGTCTTACACTGTTTGTTTTGAATTTCTTGCAAAGCTACACGTGGGCTATCTGTTTTAGCAGTCCATAATTCAGCAAACTTTAATTTCAAAGTAAAGTACTTGGTTCCGGGAAACACAAGACTCTGGTTATGTTATGCCTAAGTTATATAAGATAACGTAGCATAATGATTGTAACATGTGATTTTGTAACTATTTATACCCTAAGTTTTGTATTTTATTTAATATATTAGAGGTTTTTATTTGAGTGTCGTTGAAATACTTTTTCTATAATATAGCACTTAAGGAACTTCAACTACGAAACCACAAAATTAAATTCACCACAACTAAGACACAACATAATTATAATCAACACAACTACGACACCACAAAATTATATTCACCACAACTACGATATTACAGAATTATATTCAAAACAACTACAATACCACATAATTATATTAACAACAACTACGATACCACATAATTATAATCAACACAACTACGACACAACATAATTATAATCAACACAACTACGACACCACAAAATTATATTCACCACAACTACGATAACCACATAATTATATTCACCACAACTACAATACCACATAATTATATTCACTACAACTACAATACCACATAATTATATTCACCACAACTAAAATACTACATAATTATATTCACTACAACTACAAAACCACATAATTATATTCACCACAACTACAATACCACATAATTATATTCACCACAACTACAATACCACAAAATAAAATTACACAGAACTAAGACACCACATAATTATATTCACTACAACTACGATACCGCATAATTATATTCACCACAACAACAATACCACAATATTATATTAAAAAACTACGAAACCACAGAATTATATTCACAACAACTATAATACCACAGAATTATATTCACCATAACTACAATACCACATAAGTATATTCACAACTACAATACCACATAATTATATTCAACACAACTACAATACTACATAATTATATTCACCACAACTACAATACCACAAAATTATATTAACAACAACTACGATACCACAGAATTATATTCACCACAACTACGACACCACATAATTATATTCACTACAACTACAATACCACATAATTATATTCACCACAACTACAATACCTCATAATTATATTCAACACAAGTACAATACCACATAATTATATTCAACACAACTACAATACACAGACTTATATTCACAACAGCTACAGTACCACAGAATTATATTCACCAACTACTACGACACAACAGAATTATATTCAACACAACTGCGACACCACAGAATTATATTCACCACAACTTCGACACCACATATTTATATTCACTACAATTACAATACCACATAATTATATTCACCACAACTACAATGCCACATAATTAAATTCATCACAACTACAATACCACATAATTATATTCACCACAACTACGACATCACAGAATTATATTCACCACAACTACAATATCACATAATTATATTAACCACAAAAACAATACCATTGAATTATATTCACCACAAATAGGAAAATACAGAATTATATTCAACACAACTTCGACACCTCATAATTATATTCAACACAACTACGACACCACAGAATTATATTGAAGGCAACGTCAATACCACAGAATAATACTCACCACACTTACGATACCACATAATTCTATTCAACACAACTACGACACGACAGAATTATATGGAACAGAACTACGACACCACATTATTATATTAACAGGAACAACAATACCACATAATTACATTCACCACAACTACAATACAACATAATTATATTCAAAACTACATTACCACATAATTATAGTCAACACAACTACAATATCACATAATTATATTCAACACAACAACGACACCAAAAAAAATTATATTTACCACAACAACGATACCACATTATTATATTCCACAGAACTAAAATACCACAAAATTATATTCAACACAACTACGACACAACATAATTATATTCACCACACTTACAATTTACAGAATTATATTATAAACAACTACGACACCACAGAATTAGATTCAAGACAACTACAATACCTACATAATTATATTCACCACAACTACGACACAACAGAATTATATTGAAACAACTACGATACCACAGAATTATATACTCCACAACTACGACACCACATAAGTTTATTCACCACAATTACGATACCACATAATTACATTTATGACAACTACGACACCACAAAATCATATCCACCACAACTACAATATCACATAATTATATTCTCAACTACAATACCACATAATTATATTCAACAGAACTATAATGCCTACCAAATTATACTCAAAACACAACTGCAATACCAGAAAATTTATTCACCACAACTACGACACAACATAATTATATTCACCACAATTACGACACCACATAAATATATTCACCAGAACTGTAAAACAACAGAATTACATTCAACTCAACTACAATACGACATAATTATATTTAACACAACGACAATACCGCATAATTATATTTACCACAACTACAATACCACAGAATTATATTCACCACAATTTCCACACCCTATAACTATATATACAATACAACTACAATACCAAATAATATATACAAAACAACTACAATACCACATAATTAGATTCACCACAACTACAATACCGAATAATTTTATTCATAACCACTACAATACCAAAAATTATATTCATTACATTTACAATACCAAAGAAATATTTTCACCGCATCTACGACACAACATAATTATATTGAAGTCAACTGCAATACCACAGAATTATATATTTAAAACAACTTCAATAGCACATAAATATATTCACCACATGTACAACACCACAGAATTATAATCACCACAATTACAATACCACAGAATGATACTCAACACAACTACGACACCACAGAATTATATTCAACACAATACGAAAGAACGAACGACATTCACACAATTACAATAACACATATATATATTGAACAGATCTGAAATACCTTAGAATTATATTAACCACAACTACGACCTCATAGAATTATATTCATAACAACTAAAATACACATAATTATATTCACGACAACTACAATACCACAGAATTATTTCACCACATCTACGATACCAAAGAAATATGTTCAACACAACTACGACAAAACAGAATTATTATCACCACAAAGAACACCAACTTATTATATTCACCATAACTGGAACACAATAGAATTATATTCAACACAACTTCGAAACCACAGAATTATATTCACGAGAACTATAACACCACATTATTATATTCACCACAACTACAATACCACAAAATTATATTCACAAGAACTACAGATACCACATAATTATATTCAACACAAATACAATACCCATAATTATATTCACTGCAACTACAATACCCCAGAATTATATTCACCACAACTACGACACAAGAGAATTATATTCACCACAACTACAATACCACATAATTATAATCACCACAACTACAATATCACAGAATTACATTCAAAACAACTACCACACCACAGAATTATATTCAACACAACTACAATACCACATAATTATATTCACCACAACTACAGTATCACAGAATTATATTCACCACAACTTCGACACTACAGATTTATATTCAACACAAATTCGACATCACAGAATTATATTCTCCACAACTACGACTACACATAATTATATTCACCACAATTACAACACCAAAAAATTATATTCACCACAACTACGACACCACAAAATTATATCCGTCACAACTACAATAAAACAGAATTATATTCATGACCACTACAATACCACATAATTATATTGACAAGTACAATACCATATAATTATATTCAACACAAATAAATTGCCACATAATTATATTCAACATTAATACATTACCACATAATTATATTCACCACAAGTACAACACAAACATAATTATATTCACCATAACTACGACATCACAGAATTATATTCACAAGAACTACAATATAACATAATTATATTAACCACAATTACAATACCATTGAATGATATTAACCACAACTACGACACCACCGAATTATATTCAACACAACTATGACACCACAAAATTATATTCAACACATTTACGACACCACATAATTATATTCACCGCAACTACAATACACAGAATTATATTAAACACAACTACTACACCACAGAATTAGTTTCAAATCAACTACAATACCAGATAATTGTATTAACAACAAATACAATATCATAGATTTGTATTCACCACAACTACGACTTCACAGAATTATATTCAACACAACTACGACAACGCATGATTATATTAACCACATCTAATATACCACAAAATTATATTCACCACAATTTCAATGCCACATAAATACAACCACCACAACTTTAATACGATAAATTACATTAACCACAACCACGACACCACCCAAATATATTCAACACAACTACGACACCACATATTTATATTAACCACAACTACGATACCAGATAATTATCTTTACCACAACTACAAAACCACATAATTATATTGAACACAACTTTAATACCACAGAATTATAATTACCACAACCAAAATACCACGTAATTATATTCACTACAACTACGATACCACAGAATTATATTCACCACAACTACGACACCACATAATTATATTCACCACAACTACAATACTCACAGAATTATATTCACCAGAACTACGACACCACATAATTATATTCACCACAACTGCAATACCACATAATTATTTTCAACAAAACTACAATACCTCATTATTATATTCACCACAACTACGACACAACATATTTATATTTACCAAAACTACGACACCACATAATTATATTCACAACAACTATAATACCACATAACTATATTCACCACAACTACGACACCACCTAATTATATTCAACACAACTAACGATTCCATATAATTATATTCACCACAACTACTATACCACATTATTATATTCATGAGAACTACTATTGCACATAATTTTATTCAACACAACTACGATACCACATAATTATATTCAACACAACTACGACACCACATAATTATATTAACTGCAATAACAATACCACATAATTATTTTCACCACAACTACAATACCACAGAATTATATTAACTACAACTACAATAACACATAATTATATTCACAGCTACAAAACCACATAATTATATTCAACACAACTACAATACCACATAATTATATTCAACACAATTACCATACCAGAAAATTATATTCACCACAACAACGATACCACATAATTATATTCAACAGATTTACGACACTTTATAATTATACTGACTACAACTACGATACCTCAGAATTATATTCAACACAACTACGATACCACATAATTATATTCAACACAACTAGGTTACCAGAGAATTATATTGAACACAACTACTATACCACAAAACTTTATTCACCACAACTACAAACACCACATAATTATATTCAACACAACTACAATAACACAGAATTATATTCAACACACCTACCACACCATATAATTATATTCAAATCTTCTACCACACCACAGAATTATATTCACCACAACAACAATACCACATAGTTATATTCACTACAAGTACCATTCCACAGAATTATATTGACAAGTACAATACCATATAATTATATTCAACACAAATAAATTGCCACATAATTATATTCAACATAAATACAATACCACATAATTATATTCACCACAAGTACGACACAACATAATTATATTCACCATAACTACAAAACTCACAGAATTATCTTCACCAGAACTACGACACCACATAATTATTTTCACTACAACTATAATAATAAAGAATTTTATTCACCAGAACTACGACACAACATAATTATACTCAACATAACTCACTCGGATACCAGAATTATATTCACCACAATTACAATACCACATAATTATATTCACCAGAACTACGACACCACATAATTATATTCACCAGAACTGCGACACCACATAATTATATTCAACACAACTAGGATACCAGAATTATATTCACCACAACTACAATACCACATAATTATTTTCAACACAACTACAATACCACATTATTATATTTACCACAACAACGACACCACATATTTATATTCACCAAAACTACGACACCACATAATAATATTCACCACAACAACAAGACCACATAACTACATTCACCAAATTTCGATACCACATAATTATATTCAAAACAAATACAATACCACATAATTATATTCACCAGAACTACAATACCCCAGAATTATATTCACCACTTACGATACCAGAGAATTATATTCACCACAACTAAGACACAAGAAAATTATATTCACCACAACTAAAACACAAGAAAATTATATTAACCAAAACTACAATATCACAGATTTATATTAACCACAAAAACAATACCATTGAATTATATTCACCACAAATAGGAAAATACAGAATTATATTCAACACAACTTCGACACCTCATAATTATATTCAACACAACTACGACACCACAGAATTATATTGAAGGCAACGTCAATACCACAGAATAATACTCACCACACTTACGATACCACATAATTCTATTCAACACAACTACGACACGACAGAATTATATGGAACAGAACTACGACACCACATTATTATATTAACAGGAACAACAATACCACATAATTACATTCACCACAACTACAATACAACATAATTATATTCAAAACTACATTACCACATAATTATATTCAACACAACTACAATATCACATAATTATATTCAACACAACAACGACACCAAAAAAATTATATTTACCACAACAACGATACCACATTATTATATTCCACAGAACTAAAATACCACAAAATTATATTCAACACAACTACGACACAACATAATTATATTCACCACACTTACAATTTACAGAATTATATTATAAACAACTACGACACCACAGAATTAGATTCAAGACAACTACAATACCTACATAATTATATTCACCACAACTACGACACAACAGAATTATATTGAAACAACTACGACACCACAGAATTATATACTCCACAACTACGACACCACATAAGTTTATTCACCACAATTACGATACCACATAATTACATTTATGACAACTACGACACCACAAAATCATATCCACCACAACTACAATATCACATAATTATATTCTCAACTACAATACCACATAATTATATTCAACAGAACTATAATGCCTACCAAATTATACTCAACACAACTGCAATACCAGAAAATTATATTCACCACAACTACGACACAACATAATTATATTCACCACAATTACGACACCACATAAATATATTCACCAGAACTGTAAAACAACAGAATTACATTCAACTCAACTACAATACGACATAATTATATTTAACACAACGACAATACCGCATAATTATATTTACCACAACTACAATACCACAGAATTATATTCACCACAATTTCCACACCCTATAACTATATATACAATACAACTACAATACCAAATAATTATATACAAAACAACTACAATACCACATAATTAGATTCACCACAACTACAATACCGAATAATTTTATTCATAACCACTACAATACCAAAAATTATATTCATTACATTTACAATACCAAAGAAATATTTTCACCGCATCTACGACACAACATAATTATATTGAAGTCAACTGCAATACCACAGAATTATATATTTAAAACAACTTCAATAGCACATAAATATATTCACCACATGTACAACACCACAGAATTATAATCACCACAATTACAATACCACAGAATGATACTCAACACAACTACGACACCACAGAATTATATTCAACACAACTACGAAAGAACAGAACGACATTCAACACAATTACAATAACACATATATATATTGAACAGATCTGAAATACCTTAGAATTATATTAACCACAACTACGACCTCATAGAATTATATTCATAACAACTAAAATACCACATAATTATATTCACGACAACTACAATACCACAGAATTATTTTCACCACATCTACGATACCAAAGAAATATGTTCAACACAACTACGACAAAACAGAATTATTATCACCACAAAGAACACCAACTTATTATATTCACCATAACTGGAACACAATAGAATTATATTCAACACAACTTCGAAACCACAGAATTATATTCACGAGAACTATAACACCACATTATTATATTCACCACAACTACAATACCACAAAATTATATTCACAAGAACTACAGATACCACATAATTATATTCAACACAAATACAATACCCATAATTATATTCACTGCAACTACAATACCCCAGAATTATATTCACCACAACTACGACACAAGAGAATTATATTCACCACAACTACAATACCACATAATTATAATCACCACAACTACAATATCACAGAATTACATTCAAAACAACTACCACACCACAGAATTATATTCAACACAACTACAATACCACATAATTATATTCACCACAACTACAGTATCACAGAATTATATTCACCACAACTTCGACACTACAGATTTATATTCAACACAAATTCGACATCACAGAATTATATTCTCCACAACTACGACTACACATAATTATATTCACCACAATTACAACACCAAAAAATTATATTCACCACAACTACGACACCACAAAATTATATCCGTCACAACTACAATAAAACAGAATTATATTCATGACCACTACAATACCACATAATTATATTGACAAGTACAATACCATATAATTATATTCAACACAAATAAATTGCCACATAATTATATTCAACATTAATACATTACCACATAATTATATTCACCACAAGTACAACACAACATAATTATATTCACCATAACTACGACATCACAGAATTATATTCACAAGAACTACAATATAACATAATTATATTAACCACAATTACAATACCATTGAATGATATTAACCACAACTACGACACCACCGAATTATATTCAACACAACTATGACACCACAAAATTATATTCAACACATTTACGACACCACATAATTATATTCACCGCAACTACAATACACAGAATTATATTAAACACAACTACTACACCACAGAATTAGTTTCAAATCAACTACAATACCAGATAATTGTATTAACAACAAATACAATATCATAGATTTGTATTCACCACAACTACGACTTCACAGAATTATATTCAACACAACTACGACAACGCATGATTATATTAACCACATCTAATATACCACAAAATTATATTCACCACAATTTCAATGCCACATAAATACAACCACCACAACTTTAATACGATAAATTACATTAACCACAACCACGACACCACCCAAATATATTCAACACAACTACGACACCACATATTTATATTAACCACAACTACGATACCAGATAATTATCTTTACCACAACTACAAAACCACATAATTATATTGAACACAACTTTAATACCACAGAATTATAATTACCACAACAAAAATACCACGTAATTATATTCACTACAACTACGATACCACAGAATTATATTCACCACAACTACGACACCACATAATTATATTCACCACAACTACAATACTCACAGAATTATATTCACCAGAACTACGACACCACATAATTATATTCACCACAACTGCAATACCACATAATTATTTTCAACAAAACTACAATACCTCATTATTATATTCACCACAACTACGACACAACATATTTATATTTACCAAAACTACGACACCACATAATTATATTCACAACAACTATAATACCACATAACTATATTCACCACAACTACGACACCACCTAATTATATTCAACACAACTAACGATTCCATATAATTATATTCACCACAACTACTATACCACATTATTATATTCATGAGAACTACTATTGCACATAATTTTATTCAACACAACTACGATACCACATAATTATATTCAACACAACTACGACACCACATAATTATATTAACTGCAATAACAATACCACATAATTATTTTCACCACAACTACAATACCACAGAATTATATTAACTACAACTACAATAACACATAATTATATTCACAGCTACAAAACCACATAATTATATTCAACACAACTACAATACCACATAATTATATTCAACACAATTACCATACCAGAAAATTATATTCACCACAACAACGATACCACATAATTATATTCAACAGATTTACGACACTTTATAATTATACTGACTACAACTACGATACCTCAGAATTATATTCAACACAACTACGATACCACATAATTATATTCAACACAACTAGGTTACCAGAGAATTATATTGAACACAACTACTATACCACAAAACTTTATTCACCACAACTACAACACCACATAATTATATTCAACACAACTACAATAACACAGAATTATATTCAACACACCTACCACACCATATAATTATATTCAAATCTTCTACCACACCACAGAATTATATTCACCACAACAACAATACCACATAGTTATATTCACTACAAGTACCATTCCACAGAATTATATTGACAAGTACAATACCATATAATTATATTCAACACAAATAAATTGCCACATAATTATATTCAACATAAATACAATACCACATAATTATATTCACCACAAGTACGACACAACATAATTATATTCACCATAACTACAAAACTCACAGAATTATCTTCACCAGAACTACGACACCACATAATTATTTTCACTACAACTATAATAATAAAGAATTTTATTCACCAGAACTACGACACCACATAATTATACTCAACATAACTCACTCGGATACCAGAATTATATTCACCACAATTACAATACCACATAATTATATTCACCAGAACTACGACACCACATAATTATATTCACCAGAACTGCGACACCACATAATTATATTCAACACAACTAGGATACCAGAATTATATTCACCACAACAACAATACCACATAATTATTTTCAACACAACTACAATACCACATTATTATATTTACCACAACAACGACACCACATATTTATATTCACCAAAACTACGACACCACATAATAATATTCACCACAACAACAAGACCACATAACTACATTCACCAAATTTCGATACCACATAATTATATTCAAAACAAATACAATACCACATAATTATATTCACCAGAACTACAATACCCCAGAATTATATTCACCACTTACGATACCAGAGAATTATATTCACCACAACTAAGACACAAGAAAATTATATTCACCACAACTAAAACACAAGAAAATTATATTAACCAAAACTACAATATCACAGATTTATATTCACCACAACTACGACATCACAGAATTATATTCAACAAAACTACCACACCACAGAATTATATTCAACACAACTACAATACCACATAATTATATTCACCACAATTACAATACCAAAAAATTATATTCACCACAACTACGACACCACAAAATTATATCCGTCACAACTACAATAAAACAGAATTATATTCATGACCACTACAATACCACATAATTATATTGACAAGTACAATACCATATAATTATATTCAACACAAATAAATTGCCACATAATTATATTCAACATTAATACATTACCACATAATTATATTCACCACAAGTACAACACAACATAATTATATTCACCATAACTACGACATCACAGAATTATATTCACAAGAACTACAATATAACATAATTATATTAACCACAATTACAATACCATTGAATGATATTAACCACAACTACGACACCACCGAATTATATTCAACACAACTATGACACCACAAAATTATATTCAACACATTTACGACACCACATAATTATATTCACCGCAACTACAATACACAGAATTATATTAAACACAACTACTACACCACAGAATTAGTTTCAAATCAACTACAATACCAGATAATTGTATTAACAACAAATACAATATCATAGATTTGTATTCACCACAACTACGACTTCACAGAATTATATTCAACACAACTACGACAACGCATGATTATATTAACCACATCTAATATACCACAAAATTATATTCACCACAATTTCAATGCCACATAAATACAACCACCACAACTTTAATACGATAAATTACATTAACCACAACCACGACACCACCCAAATATATTCAACACAACTACGACACCACATATTTATATTAACCACAACTACGATACCAGATAATTATCTTTACCACAACTACAAAACCACATAATTATATTGAACACAACTTTAATACCACAGAATTATAATTACCACAACAAAAATACCACGTAATTATATTCACTACAACTACGATACCACAGAATTATATTCACCACAACTACGACACCACATAATTATATTCACCACAACTACGATACTCACAGAATTATATTCACCAGAACTACGACACCACATAATTATATTCACCACAACTGCAATACCACATAATTATTTTCAACAAAACTACAATACCTCATTATTATATTCACCACAACTACGACACAACATATTTATATTTACCAAAACTACGACACCACATAATTATATTCACAACAACTATAATACCACATAACTATATTCACCACAACTACGACACCACCTAATTATATTCAACACAACTAACGATTCCATATAATTATATTCACCACAACTACTATACCACATTATTATATTCATGAGAACTACTATTGCACATAATTTTATTCAACACAACTACGATACCACATAATTATATTCAACACAACTACGACACCACATAATTATATTAACTGCAATAACAATACCACATAATTATTTTCACCACAACTACAATACCACAGAATTATATTAACTACAACTACAATAACACATAATTATATTCACAGCTACAAAACCACATAATTATATTCAACACAACTACAATACCACATAATTATATTCAACACAATTACCATACCAGAAAATTATATTCACCACAACAACGATACCACATAATTATATTCAACAGATTTACGACACTTTATAATTATACTGACTACAACTACGACACCTCAGAATTATATTCAACACAACTACGATACCACATAATTATATTCAACACAACTAGGTTACCAGAGAATTATATTGAACACAACTACTATACCACAAAACTTTATTCACCACAACTACAACACCACATAATTATATTCAACACAACTACAATAACACAGAATTATATTCAACACACCTACCACACCATATAATTATATTCAAATCTTCTACCACACCACAGAATTATATTCACCACAACAACAATACCACATAGTTATATTCACTACAAGTACCATTCCACAGAATTATATTGACAAGTACAATACCATATAATTATATTCAACACAAATAAATTGCCACATAATTATATTCAACATAAATACAATACCACATAATTATATTCACCACAAGTACGACACAACATAATTATATTCACCATAACTACAAAACTCACAGAATTATCTTCACCAGAACTACGACACCACATAATTATTTTCACTACAACTATAATAATAAAGAATTTTATTCACCAGAACTACGACACCACATAATTATACTCAACATAACTCACTCGGATACCAGAATTATATTCACCACAATTACAATACCACATAATTATATTCACCAGAACTACGACACCACATAATTATATTCACCAGAACTGCGACACCACATAATTATATTCAACACAACTAGGATACCAGAATTATATTCACCACAACTACAATACCACATAATTATTTTCAACACAACTACAATACCACATTATTATATTTACCACAACAACGACACCACATATTTATATTCACCAAAACTACGACACCACATAATAATATTCACCACAACAACAAGACCACATAACTACATTCACCAAATTTCGATACCACATAATTATATTCAAAACAAATACAATACCACATAATTATATTCACCAGAACTACAATACCCCAGAATTATATTCACCACTTACGATACCAGAGAATTATATTCACCACAACTAAGACACAAGAAAATTATATTCACCACAACTAAAACACAAGAAAATTATATTATCCAAAACTACAATATCACAGATTTATATTCACCACAACTACGACATCACAGAATTATATTCAACAAAACTACCACACCACAGAATTATATTCAACACAACTACAATACCACATAATTATATTCACCACAATTACAATACCAAAAAATTATATTCACCACAACTACGACACTACAGAATTATATTCAACTCAACTACGAAACCACAGAATTATATTGTCCACAAATGTGACACCACATAATTTTATTCAACACAACTTCAATACCCCAGTATTATATTCACCACAACTACGACACCACAGAATTATATTTCCCACAACTACAATAACACAAAATTATATTCACCACAAGAACGATACCACATAACTATATTCAACACAACTACAATACCACATAATTATATTCACCACAATTATAACACCACATAATTATATTCAACACAACTACAATTCACATAATTTTATTCACCACAACTACGACACCACGTAATTATATTAAACCCAACTACAATACCACATAATTTTATTCACCACAACTACGATACCACATAATTATATTCAACACAACTTCAATACCCCAGTATTATATTCACCACAACTACGACACCATATAATTATATTCACCACAACTACAATACACACAATTATATTAAACACAACTTCGACACCACAGAATTAGATTCAAATCAACTACATTACCAGATAATTATATTAACGCAACTACAATACAACATAATTATATTCACCACAAATACAACACAAGATAAATATCTTCACCACAACTACAATACCACAGAATTATAATCACCACAACTAGGACACCACATAATTATATTCAACACATCTGCAATACCACAAAATTGTATTCACCACAACTACGACACGACTGAATTATATTGAACACAACTACGACACCATATAATTATATTCACCACAACTCCGACATTACAAAATTATATTAACAACTATAATACCACAGAATTATATTCAACACAACTACGACACCAAAGAATTTAATTCAACAGAAATACAATACCACATAATTATATACACCACAACTATAAAACCACAAATTTGTATTCACCACAACTACGAAACCACATAATTATATTCAACACAACTACGACACCACATAATTATATTCACCACAACTTCGACACTACAGAATTATATTCACTACAACTACGACACCACATAATAATATTCATCACAACTACAATACCACATAGTAAAATTCACCACATCTTCGTCACAACATAATTATATTCACCACAACTAGGACACCGCAGAATTATGTTCAACACAACTACGACACCACATTATTATATTAACAACTGCAATACCAAATAATTATATTCAACACAACTACGATGTCACATAATTATATTGAACCCAACTAGAATACCACATAATTATATTCACCACAACTACAAGAACACATAATTATATTCACCACAACTACGACACCATAGAATTATATTCACCACAACTACACTTCCACAGAATTATATTCAACACAACAACGACACCACATAATTATATTCATCACAACTTTAATACCACATAATTATATCCACCACATCTTCGACAGAACATAATTATATTCACCACAACAACGACACCACATAATTATATTCATCACAACTACAATACCACATAATTATATTCACCACAACAACGATACCGCAGAATTATATTCAACACAACTACAATGTCACATAATTATATTTAACACAACTACAATACCACATAGTTATATTAAACACAACTACAATACCGCATAATTGTAATCAACAGAACTAGAATACAACATAATTCTATTCACTACAACTACAACACCACATAATTATATTCACCACAACTACGACACCACATAATTATATTCACCATAACTTCGACACCAGAGATTTATATTCAACACATTTACAATACACACAATTATATTAATCACAACTTTGACACCACAGAATTAGATTCAAATCAACTACAATACCAGATAATTATATTTACCCAACTACAATACAACATAATTATATTCACCACAAATACGACACAACATAAATATCTTCACCAAAAATACAATACCACAGAATTATATCCACCATAACTACGACACCACAGAATTTTAATCACCACAACTAGGACATTACATAATTATATTCAACACATCTGCAATACCACAAAATTGTATTCACCACAACTACCACACTACGGAATTATATTGAACACAACTACGATACCAGATAATTATATTCACCACAACTCCGACATTACAGAATTATATTAACAACTACAATACCACAGAATTATTATCAACACAACTACGACACCACATAAACAATACCACATAATTGTATTCACCATAACAACAACACCACATAATTATATTCTTCACAACTACAATACTACATAATTATATTCACCACATCTTCGACCCAACATAATTATATCCACCACAACTACGACACCACAGAATTATATTCAAGAAAACTACGACACCACATTATTATATTAACAACTGCAATACCACATAATTATATTCAACACAACTACAATACCACATAATTATATTGAACACAACTAGAATACTACATAATTATATTGAACCCAACTACAATACAACAAAATTATATTCACCACAACTACAACAACACATAATTATATTCACCACAACTACAACACCACATAATTATATTCGACACAACTATGACACCACAGAATTTAATTCAAGAGAACTACAATACCACATAATTATATTCACCATAACTACGACACCGCAGAATTATATTCAACACAACTACAATGTCACATAATTATATTCAACACAACTACAATGTCACATAATTGTATTCACCACAACTACAATTCCACAGAATTATATTTAACACAACTTCGACACCACATAATTCTATTCAACACAACTACGATACCACATAATTATATTGAATACAACTACGACACCACATAATTCTATTCAACACAACTACGACACCACATAATTATATTCACCACAACTACGACACCACATAATTATATTCACCACAACTACGACACCACATAATTATATTCACCACAACTACCACACCACATAATTATATTCAACACAACTACGACACCACATAATTATTTTCACCCTCTAAACATTAAGCCGTTTTTTGTGTGTTTTTTTGCAAGTAACTCTGGAAACGTTCGGTTGATGTCAGGTGACTTTTGTTCGTCACGATTCATATTATGGTCAAAGCTTACAAATCACTCTTTTTTTAGCTTTGGCCTTACAGAAATATCCTAATACCACATTGTTAGCTTAATATTATTAGAAATATCTTAATATGACATTGTTAGCTTACGACTAACACAAATATCCTTATACGATATTGTTAGCTTAGGACTAACATAAATATCCTGATACGACATTG